>WBMZ01000613.1:0-86599 GCA_013400975.1 Atrichornis clamosus | reverse complement strand
TCCTCATTTTCATGTATAACAAGTTTCATTTCATATTGTAATGGAATTGAGATATGGAAAGCATGAGAGGTCAAACAAGCCCCCAGAACAGCTACCAGCTCTGTCAGAAGTCTTCATACGGATCTTGTCAACTCAGGTAAGTGTTCTAACTCCTACCTAAAGCAGCAGTGTCCTACAGGCATTTACAAAATGTGGAAAAAAAGTCTTCCTGTGTCCCATCTGCTGTTTCCAACCTTGAAAGAGACACCCTGAAGCTTAGGCCTGTGTCAGAGTTATCCTCCCTGTGTCCCCAGAGCTGCTTGTGAGATGACTGCTTGTTCTCCCTCCTCTCATCTATTTTTGCTCACTGTCTCACCCACAAATGTCAGCACTTCCTGAAGTTTCCAAAAGTTCTTATTTCTCAGCTAAGAATTATTCCATAGACAAATCCCGGCCAGCATTACCCAGGATCAGATTTTCATGTATATGACCTGCTCCAGGGCCATATGAGTGAACACTGTGCAAGTACTTGACTTATGGAAGAAATACATAAACATGCACAGACAAAGGAAAACTCACTCAGTGAGGTCTGTGCTGTTTTAAGTTCAAGATCTACTGCCAGCTGAATACAACTGGAATCAGCAGAAGTGTCCCTGATGAACCAGCCTCTTCCTCGGCCTGGGATGTAGCTAATCCTCCAATCCAGGCATTTTCTCGCCAATGAGCAGAGCGTTTTGCTGTAGAACACCATTCCTCTAAGGTTCTCCACAGATCTTCAAAACAAAATACTGTCTTAAGTTATAAGCTGACTTTCACTCCTATTGAGTCCTAACCAAGTACGTAGTGGAGGGAGACAAAAGTCGAAGATCCAAATCTACTGTCAAAGCTTTGAAGAGCAGGCAAGCCAACTAAGTTTTGTGGCCACCATGTGTTTGTGGGATACATGATTCAGATCTGGATGGCTGCAGCATCGTCAGACCACTGAGATGGGTTGGACAGGGCAGGTTGCTGTATTCCCCAAGCAGGGGACAAGGCACCCATAGAAGTGCATCACATCACTAACTTGTGCAATCACCTCTAGATCCCAGAGACAAGCAATTGGCCATGCCAATCAACTCATCAGTGCTTATCAACTTCCAGAAGGATTTCTTGGCTCCCATAATTTGAAACCAGTTGAGCATGAAGTTATGACAAATTCCTGATTTAAGCTGTTGAAAATTAAGAAATGACAGAGTGGTTTTCTGGACTAACCACATTTGCCTGCTTTTGGTTTTTTCCCTTACAGTAAAATGAGAAGACATGGCAAGCAATTTTTCATTTGACATGTTCTTCCTATCTTTTTAGTTTACTACTATTAACTGTAGAATAGTTGTAAAATAAGAAATTGACTAAGTGGGAGACTGTATTTTGCAGTTGGAAATAATCTGATCACATTGATTAGGACAAGCAAGTCTAGTATTGAGCAAAGCACTCATACATTTTTCCTTTGCCTAAGTTTTTGTGCCCACCTGTTCACAAAGCTGTTTGCTTCTGGTTGTAGGCAAGGCTCTTCACAAAAGACAGACTCAAACAAGAAAAATAAACATAACCTGAAGCTGTTACCAGAACAATTTAGAATTTACTCATGTTCCTTTCTCAAATATTCTCCTTGTTTATTACAGAGCTGTCTGGATGCAAAAAAAACAAACTACAGAGAGAAACATTTCTCAAGGATTAGATTAAACAGGTCAATAAATGAACAGGAGGGAAACATAGGGTCTGCTTGTGCTCTCTGTCACTGTGTGTAAAACCATTCTGAAATATTCAATTAACTCTTAAAACTACATTTAGCAAACTTCACTCTCCATCACTCCCCATACTCTTCAACTCTGCAATTCTGATTTAAGGCAGAGCAAATATCCCACTGCAGAAAAGCCAAGATCTGTTGTCTCACTAAACCAGGGGAGTCTTCACTTTATGTTGTGGTTTTCGAGATGGACCTTCAGCATGAGACTGTCTCTAGAGAGCTTCCCTCCTCCACCCTGACAGGTCTGTCCTCTAAGTTCACTCACCTCATTTCTCTGCCAGTAATATGATAAGAACAATAAATAATAAGGCTAAAAGAGGCACCTCAGTTTGCTGAATGAGCTTTTTATCATTTAAATTAAAAGCTTAACTTATAGTCACAAACGGCTTAAATATTTAGCCAAAGTAATACTTCAAAAATTACTCCTTCCTTAAACCTATGAGGTAATTCATAAGGTATTGTCATTTGGGAACTAGAATAAATATTATGAAAGTCAAAAGATGTCAAGTCTTGTAGAGAACGGAATAGCCTAAAATTAATTCCAGTAATGAATTTTGATACAATGATTTCTTGAAATGTCTCTTTGGAGTGATAAACAACCTGACTTCAAAACCGACTCAAAATCCAATATTCAATATATTCATGAGTAACCACATGGTAAAATGACAGCCAGTTTGTTTCAGTCCTGCAGCCTGCCTCAGCATAGCTGCTTGTGGTAAACTTTTCAATCCTTTCTTAGCAGGATTGCTGGAAAATTGCCAGTTACAGAAATCTCTGGCAGTTGTGAAGTGCAGCTGTGGCTATCTGCTTAAGCTTCTATAAAGTTAATTTGCATCAGGCAATCTCCAACATATACTGAATAAAACACACACAGGTACACATTTCAAAAGTACTACGGTGATCTCATGCCAGCACTGCTTTCCTGCACCATATGAATCATTTTCATACATTTTTATTGCCATGACAAATAACATAAAGCTAGTAATTGTGGGTTTTAACTACTACAGAGTACACGTGAACTTTTTGACCATGTAACAAAAAATGAAACAAAAAAAATGAATCTGATGTAGTTTCTGTGCAGAGTCAAAGACTGTAAGTCAAAATGGATAACTGGCATGTATCAGCTCTTATCATGAAAAGAATCCACCTCACTTGGTATACACAAATAAACTATAATTATAAGATCCCTTTCTATTTTTAAAAATGATGCATTCACTGAAGTCTTTGGAGCTTGCAAATGTTCAGGGAAAAGGAAGAAATAGAAAAAATTTCCTTTTTTTGGCAACTTCCAAATCTGCCAATCTTTAGCTCATACTACAAGTATGAAAGTTAGTTAGAGAAGAAATTGGCAACTTCCACCTGTATATTTCTTGTAACTGATTTAAGCATTATTTAATATGTTTATCTCTTTATTTGACCAGGTCTATACTTCTACCAGCATAGAGATTTAGTTTAAATTGTAATTTCTTCAGTGTCATACGTATACCAGCAAAAACCCTAACGCAAGCACAAAATATATGAGAATTAAAGTCTTTTCCAATACTGTCAGCTCTCTGTTGTCCAGGCTAATGGGAGGCTGGAAATAGCTCCCCATGCAAGGGACCTCTGTCCCTGCACCCTCCTCTGGCTGGATGCACATTTCATGGGCCCACAGTTGTGCTTCTGGCAAGTTTTACCTGCTGCAAGTCAAACTGCACATGTGCACCTGACCTGCAACCAGGGCCAGCTGCTGCCCGCCCACAGCACAGCCCTGTCTGCGTGGTGTTGAAGTTGCACCAAGAAGTCCCCCAGCACTCAAGCTGGCCCTGAGCACGGCTGCTCACATGCTTTGGCATCCGTGATGTGGATCAGACAAGTTAATTAAAAATTTTATTTACAATAAGCTGGTTTATTTACCTGGGGAACTGTTATGACTTGCATCTACACAAAGAAGGTGTGCTGATGCAGCAGAGCAGTGTGAAGACAGCAGTAAATCATTTGAAGTCTTTGTTTATTTGTCTGGATATGTTTCATTGATCTGATTCACCTGTGAGTGTTTGATTCATCCTGTCTTCATCTGTTATGGCTTTGATCTAGACTGCACTGCTTGTCCTGCCCAGTCCATGTATAAAAGTTTGAAAAAAATTACTGTGAACACAAGGGTACTCAACTACAGCTATTGAGCAGAAGAGGGAATGTTAAATGCTTGGTAATTCACTTCCCCGTTTGCTGCTACTCAGCTGGTCTTTCTATCCATCTCAGCTATCTCTAGCTACAAATACAGAACAGTTGTTTTATACTGTATGACATTTTTCAGACTTGGTAGGTTATCTTGATTCACAACATCTGTTCTACATGTGATGGTGCTCAAAGGAAGAGGAGCAGGATAGTTTGATGAGGTTGTGTTTCTGTCAAGATGTTCTTTGCAAAAAAGGATGAGTAGTTTTTGTTCTAAAGAAATATTTTGATGACCTATGGTATAACAGAGGGAGTTCAAGGAAACTTTTAATACATATTTTTAATAGACAGCAGTGTTCCAGGACCTGCATCTGTTCAAACATACCATTTAGTCTATAGAGATGGGCTAACACAGACCACTGTGTACCAACAGAGGCTGGAGGCCCTCAGTGAGATATGTATTTGTTATCCAATGTCAAGGATAGCAGGTCAGCTATGACATTCAGAGGTTCAGGAGCTGGAATTACCAAGATTTAAGGTAACAAACTCCCTAATTTTCTTACATATTCACTTTATATTACTAGGGGAATAATCCAGTTGCCAAAAGAGAAGTGCTACAGGGTATTTTTTATGGCCTTCAGCTGCTTCTCCAGAAAGGCAAATCTTGCACCGGGTCTGCCATCTTTATACTGGGCACATTGCAAAGAGGTTTAGGCATAGGAAGTTACACTTAGGTATTAGCCTCGGTTCTATAGAAACCCAGAAATCAGCATTGAAATGACAAGTTCCTGAAGGAAAAAAGAGGTCCAGGGATTGCATTACTGAGCATAGCAGCATTCCAAATTTAGGCACACCTTTGAGGATTTATTCCACACAACTTTGGGAATGTAACTGAACCATGTAGATTTCAAGGCTCTTTGCTACAAATTCTTTCTGCAGTTAATGGAAAGAGGTCAGACGCCTTCAGAGACTGACAAAGCTATTACATGTAGATGACCCATGCAGCCCCTCTGAACTGTACAGTCATTAGTTTCTTACTGTAAATGCCACTGTCAAAGGAGTAAAATTAGGTGGGATGAATCTAGGGCCTGGTCACACACTGTGATCACAACCATGAGCCAGAAAACTTGACTCCCTCTCATGGGAAAAGTTTGTCTATAGAAGCCAGCAAGCTGAGTGGAAACCTCTTTGAGCAAGCCAGGAGAAATGCAAGAAATGCAGAGGCAGTTTGCATACTGCCATGGAAGCAGCCTCATACTCTTCTCTGAAGTCAGGTACGTGCCTAAAGGTCTAAGGAGGTTTCAGCTGTAGCTGCCACCCCTTCTCTGGGGGTGCAGACAGCTGGTTATATGCCCAAGTTTATCACGACCAAGAGAAAATAAAATCACGAAAGTCAGCACCAAAAGTCAAGTGGGTTGAGTAACTGTGAGAGGAGAGACCTTGAGAGATCTCCAAGGCCTTGCTTGAAGAGAAGAATTGTTATTGCTGTGGTTTGTTTTGTTATGACAGGAAAAAACAAGCCAAGAAGTATCCAGAGAGGTAATCTATTAATTAATGCAGATATATACAAAGGGTCTATCCTTTTATAAATAACATCTTCTATGTCTCAAGTGCATGACAATAAATTTTCCTTATAGTGAAAAGCTCACCAGCAGTAAAATTTTAACTGATAAAAATGAACAGTGAGAAAACATACATTATCAGTAACACTAGCCAGCAAGGTGCCAATATATCCATGGTGTCCTGAAAGGCCTTCCTTTACCCCTGTTCTGTAAGTACAGTTACTGGTAGAGGTGAAATCTAGCATATTTCCTGTTCTTAGGCCAAGATTTGTGAATTCAGTAGCTCTGACCAAGTTCAGACACCAGCTGCACCTCCCTTCTGAGTATTTGTGTAAAAACCAGGGACAAAGCAGACCAAAATATTTTTTAACTTAACCACAGGATGAAATTATATAGAGGAAAAAAGCATGTTAAAACACCCAAGCATGTGTTCTACATCCCTTTGTGGCTGTCCCAGCTCTCTCAGACACCCAGTTATAGGACCCAAAGGAGCGTTATTCCCACAAACAACTTTACAGCCACTCTTGTAGGAGTTCCATTTTTAAGCTACTGCTCTTCTTTTGATCTCTCTTGGGCGTAGGCTTTCTCCTGTCTTGACAATGTCTTTTAATGTTTTCAGACTCTGCAAAGAAGCAGTCTGGTGTCAGCTATTCAGTTTTGTCCCCTATATGTCTTTTGTCCCTTTTAGAGCTTCTATGAGACTGAGACAATAAATTAATTGTGAAGATCCTACAATAACCACATGGGCCTCCAGTACTCATATATAATCATAAAGGAACACCTTTCCTGACTTTTTAGGGCCAATACATGAGAACTTTTCCCACAAAATGTATCTGTTTCAGATATCATGTTATCATGTGCATTTCTCATGCAAATATGATCACATGAGGGCATAAACTCATCTTTCATAGGCACTATCCAACTGTCTCCTGAGCGAGAGCATCACCAAGAGAAGACAAAGATGGGATCTGTGTCTGTGCACAGCAGACCCAGTAGCACTGTAGACAACTACATTTCAGCAGATCATGAAGTGCTATTATGCAAATTTCTTCATTAATTTAATATTTCCATTCTGCTCTGGTTCAAGTCTGTGTGTGTTCTACTCAATAATGTCTAAGCTCCCCAACCCATTCCACAGATAATTAAGATAAATATTGTTGCACTTAATTAATGAAGCATGACATTTAATTTAAAAAATCTCAACTTCAACTACAACATAAAACTGGCTAGAAAAAGTACTGTAAAGATGGTGACATTCATAGATGAACTTTTCTCAATTACACACCAGTTAGTAGACATTTACATGCTTCTTATTGTAAGACGGAGAACTTTGATGTGACTGATCTTTCCAAAATACATTCTCATTTATTTTGCCAAATTTTTATGATTTAGCTTATCAACAAATTCTAGGGGGAGAATTTACACTCTTATCAACCTATAAGGCTTAACCTTATCTATCAACCTTATAGGCTATAAATCATTGTTTAACTCCATTCATTTTACCATCAGTTTTGCTCACTCTCTACTAAAGTATGCAAACCAGTTTTTTAATAACAACATTCTGGATGATGTGTAAAAGGTTAATATGATATGGCTAATTATCATATACTTATACTGATTAGAAATCAGTGACAGGTTGGTGTTATGACCAGCAGCTCCTAGTCAAGTGGAACATACATGTGTACAGTGTCCTCTGCACGCAAATCCTGGTTGAGTTTTCTTCATGCAGTGCTACTAATACTGTAATGTATTGCTGTCTCAGACAGCAACCCTTCATTTAACATTTTTATTATACTATAATTGCTTTTAGGAATTTAAATTTAAAGATGGGGGTTTTTTCAGGAGTATCTTTACCTTGGTTTCCAGATCGTAACTGACAAATCCTTATCATAGTTTCTGCTCTTTTGATCAGTATGGTAGTCAGACTAACGGTCAGTAGTTGGAGCTATTTGTAGCAGGATGGCATAAAGAAACACAATCTGGAAAATTATGCAGTGTGTTTATGGCTTGGGGGGAGTGATGATTATCTGTGTGATCCTCCAAATATGTGTGCCACTTGTAAGCCAATCCAATCTTATCTTCAACATGATAGAGGATTAAACTTTCCTGAGCTCATATGGACTAAAAAACCCCTGGTATCTGCATAAGGAAGAGAGACTTATCAATACTGCAGTGGTAGCTCTACTCCTGTTTGATAACAGATAATTGATGTGATGAATTTTTGTGAATACTCCAGACTTTAAGACATTTGAAAACAGATAAAAACATCATAAGACACAAATTCAGTGAATGTGAAGCTTCATTAGTTTCACTGATCATGGAACAAGTTCTTGCACTGCCAGCAAAATGCTTGGTTCAAGTCTGTGTGCTCATGCCAGGATCCTCTTTACAGGTTGGAATATCCTGATTTAAGGAATTTTTCCATGTCTCTGATTTCTCTGATTTTAAGCATTCCTGCCAATGCAATTACTTGTGAATCAGCCAGATACCTCTGGAAAAACTGTCTCTGGTTGGCCAATCTAGCTGTAGTTAATAATATCATTTTGGATTATTCAACTGTTACAAAATACTAGACAGGGGAAAACTACAAGCCATTTTGCATACTAAAGTAACATCAAAGTAGGATTTGTCTGCAAATGTCAGACTTCAAAAAGGCTACACCTACAATAGTGAAGGTTTTCTATTTACACAGAAAACCTGTTAGAGATCAGTTCCACTCTACAGAAATCTGATTAAGCCTTCTCATTTTCCAATTCACTCAGCCTAAATTGCCATCCAAGGGGAACTTCGCTTCAATGAGAACTGCAATATTGAGGTGGACATTCAGATGTTTTGTTCGACTGTATTTGACTTCATTCCAAATGTTTCCCCATTCCTGGCTCCTGAACACAACTTTTATATTATGTCATAAAAACTGTCATCAAACTATGTTATGCAGTAGGTTATGGAAAAAGATTATGACTATATATGACAGACTGTTGGTTGTATGAAGAGCTGGAGCAATGAAAACTCAGTAGGAAATATGGCTGATCACCTACTTAGTATAATATTTTTCAGGTTTTTGTTCAGACTCTCATCAGAGGCCACTTTGACCTCAAATGGAAATAAATCAATTTCAGCAAGAATTAGGCAAAAAATGATTAAGCATCGCTGAAGGCACTCATTCTTTTTTGATAACTGAGAAGGCATGACAAAGAGATGTGAGCATCTCTTCCACGGATTTACCTCTTTGTGTCTACGTATTTTCCCCAAGATAACCTCAATTAGCTTGAGTCCAAATTCATTCCCTTTTTGATGAGTACCTGAGATTGGGTAAAGCTTTCAATAGAAACAGTTCTGCTCAGCAAAACAAAGGAGTCTGAATTGCTGTAATCTGCCTGCCAGGGAGGACAATGGCCAGGAAAATGCAGCACCTGAATGTTATCATATGCTAATAACAGGGTTCACATGCTTTAGAAACAGTGGCAATACACTTTACTTGAATGCTTCTTCTAAAGCTTATATGGCATCATTTTTACTGCTATTGCCACCTTCACTTGCCAGTGCAGGGGTGCCAGACCTTGATAAAATCATAGGGTGATTCTGCTGTGCAGAGAAACCCTTTATAATGCATCGTTTGAGAAGAGCTGAGGGTGATGCTAACCCCCAAAAGGAATGTGATTGTAATGTACCATCTAAGCCCAAAAAAGAGTAGTCTCTTGTCCCAGAAGAAATTTCATACCCTGTGCTGTTTAACTTAGTTCTTCTTCCCATGGAGGGTTGTAAATGGGCCCTTTATTCCACCTACAAGCCTTAGAAAACTTTTTCATAAGGCTATCTCTGCCAAAGATACAGAGATCTCATTGTTGTGGCTAACACTGAACAGACCATTCTTGCAATGACACTTCCACTTCAGAGTTCTATAGTACCCATAGAACAGGCTTTAGCAGAAGACACTTCAGTTTGTATATCTGTATTTTATTTGTTTGTTTTGCCAATAGACCACAAAGATATTTTCTGCATGAAGCTGCAATGTTTTGTCAGCAGCAGCTTGGTCCACATGTTTTTTACAATGACAGTCATTGTGTTCATATGTTTCAAAGAGAAACTGTGGAACCACCACTGAGATTTGTGTACTATGGGAAAAGAAGTTTCCTGGGCTTGCAAGTTCCTAACCCAGTGCCAGGAAGCCTGGAAGCCACAAAGTCCCCAAGCTGAAGGCTCAAATTCCATCTAGTAGTACTAGCCCAAGCCTGTATTTTGAGGAAGCCCAGTCTGTCCATAAAGTTGCACTGGAGTCATGCACCTTGACAATGAGCCAAGTGAGTTGTCAAGAAACCAAATAATTTTCTGATGGCAGCTGATTTCCTGGCAGGAAGGGTTTCCTCAGAACTCTGCATGGGTTCTGTCTGCCTGCCAAAACCCACCCATTTCACAAAACATTTTGATTTCCACAAATCAATGGTTTCCCAAAAGCCAGGGAAAAAAAAAAGGAAAAACCTAAAGAAAAAAGAATTGTTTAAAGACAAAGTGCCCAGCGAATTCAAATGATTTCATTTAGTTTTCCCAAAGCTATAAATCAGTGCAATTGCTGTGTTTCAAAACAGGAGCCCCCAGTTGTGTTAGCTGGTTTGGAAGAGTCTTGCATACCACGTTCTGATATGGCTGCCAGCACTGCATTGCACAAATGCCCTGATCAAACCATAGCAGTATACCTGGATATAGCCTCCTTCTCACTTAAGATCCTCACACTGTCCCCAGCATAAAGTCCATGTGCCTGTTCCCCAGGAGGATGAATGGCTACAGAATCATGCTCACTACAGAGTCCTTCATTCAGAATAGAAATTGCAGGCTCTGGTGCATGGAATATGTTCGCTGCCTTTTTGTCCACCGCTGTCTTAGAGTATAATTTAAACAGGGCAGGTAACAACCAGTAAAGGCATCTAGGTATGGCCACCTGATGTCAAACTGTCCAGCCAGGAACACTGGGTATCTCATCTGGCTCCTTGCCTGACCTAGGTTAGTGTCACAACAACTTTCTTAGGTAAAAGCAATCCCAATTTAAAGCACTGGTAGAGCCACTCTAGAGGATTCTTAACCAGCTTTCAGCAGATTGCCTTTTCCAGTAATTCCTCATATTTATTCTCAAAATGAGCCTCTTGGGGTTGGTACCTCAGCTGGGTGATTGACCAAAAGGTCTTACACAGAGTAAATGAGAGATCCTGGCACTTGACACGGTACATGCCGCAAATGATCATGCAAACTTCAATCTCCAAAAGCATTTGTGTGTCTGTGAGTCAGAGACAGCAGGGTTGCTGTGCAATACTTATATCTAAATCACCTCCTGCAGTTGTGATTGGTTTATGCTAACTGGTATGCTTTGCCTGTGTCCAGAAGAACAGTTGGCTGGCTTTTCTTTCCTAGCAAGCCTCTGCTTCCATGTGGTGTGGATTTCCACCAGGTTCAGCCCCAAGGGTAGGTGACACTTTCTGTGCCATGAATGGTGGCATCATCCCTGTGCTGTGCCAGAAGTTATGAGCAGAAAACAGGTGAAAGTCCCCGCATTTCACTTGGAATAGTTAAATCAGAGTGTCTGTGACAAAATACTGGGAACATACTGTTCTTTTACTCGGGCAATACAAGTCCTACAGCCTGTCCTTTCTCATCTCTGCCGTCCCGCCCTGGATCCCATCCCAGGATTTCTCTCTAATGCTCCTTGTACGCATGTATGCTAGCACCTCGGGAGCAATGAGGAAGGTGGATTTGGGGACCTCTGAGCACAGAGAAGGGCATCAGTATTTAAGCAGGGAGTAGCACATTGTTAATTAAAGCAACTAGATGGGACAGGACATAAAGGGAGAGAAAGGCAGAAAGTGGACCACCAAAATACATGGGAATGAAGATGTGACCATGCACATATTACTGTAGAATAAGTCTCCAACAGTTCACCACTCACATTTTAACAGCAAAACAGTTTGTAAAATTATAAACTGCCCATGCAGACAAGCCTTTAATGCTTCAATGGGAAAAACAGGAATGAATTCTCTCAAACAAAGCCAGAAGGCTTTGTATCAGCATTTTGCTGCTTCTGGAAGTCTCAGCAGCATTAAACTGCTCCATTATATAGGTTTCCTCCACATAACAGAACTAGACCTGCAATTTCTACAAAATTCCTGAGTGCTCAGATTTGGACTGGGAAAGGTTTCTCTTAATTCAATATAATTTGATAGAATTCTCTAAGAATACCAGAGAAACCTAGCACTAACAAATACAGTTATCCTGAGTAACCACCCTGAAATCAGAAAAGCTACTTTTTATCATGACTGTTTCTAATAATGTTCGAGTCCCTTGGTTCAGATCTTTTCAGTCTTTTGCAATGTGTGGCACTTAGACTGTGCGAGGCCCTGGGATTGCAAGCAGATAGGCTTTGCTCTGCACAAACACAAGAACCACTGCAAGGAGAAATGTCACCAAGTAGCAAAGCCCTGGAACAGCAGAGGTAATCCATGAGCTGGTTTAAAGACAGACTCCCCGCTGTATTGCTAGCCTACTTTCAACCTCAAAAGAATGTTGGGATGTTTACAGACTCGGCATGCCGAAAGCCAGCGCAGCTGGAATTTCAGCTCCGCTGGCAAAACGCTCCCAGCGAGAGCCAAAGTGGCCATCATGCTTCTCCCAACAGCCAGTGTGTCCCTTAACATGGTTTATTAGCTGCATGTGTGCAGCAGTTTGGAAGTGTTATGTGGGCACCAGCAGAACAAGCACATCTCAGGGGAGAGCCAAAGATGGAAGGAGAAGCTGGGGGACGACCAAAAGCTGGACATGCAGCTGGAGAGAAATGCCTGTCCGTGCCTGGATGGCTCCTTTGGGGGTTTCCTGAGAAGGATGAGGTGAGCCCAAGCCCTGAGCTTCTGTGCCCTCTGGTGGCGAACAAAGGAGTGGAGACAGAGGAAGTCACTCCTGTCCCAGCCCCGTCAGCACCGGGCTGGCACAGCCACACACAGCCGGGCCCAGCCTCTGCAGCAGAGGCCCCGCAGGGACTCACCGAGAGTAACAAAGATGGCCAGATGGGCATGACATGTGAAACCTCCACTCCCTCCTCTGACAGGGAGTGTGTGACAGTGCTCTCTCCAAACAACATATGTCCCCACTGGAACTGATGAGCGAGGAAAAAATCCACCTTGGAGCCTTGGAGGCCCCTTGTCCACAGCCCGTTCTCCCGCCAAAAGCATAACACTGAGCTAATGGCCCTGTAACTTTGTTTTGATTTCCCGAGCAGTCTTAAGTTACCTAATATCTGGCTGGCTTCCCTTAATGGCTTTCCAGCAAAGTAATTCTCAAACAGTTTTCATCAGACACCAACTATCATGAAGATAGTTATCATGAAAGTCCTGTTCATATTATCAAAGGCCTTGAATGCCAATCTTGCCTTTCTCTCCTTTTTTTTTCCTGCCTGCATTGATTATCCTCTTTAACTTACATAGGCGGGACATACACACACGTAAGTTTTTGCTTATTAATACACATGTACATGTAGATGTAAATACACATGTACATGTATATAGAATCATAGAATTGTTTCGGTTAGAATAGACCTTTAAGATATCAAGTCCAACCACTAAGTCTTATAAAGATAAATCCCCATATTACTGTTTATTTGCTTTCATTTTTTATCTTGCCAGTTCTTATAAAATAGTTATGTTTGCAGAATTACAGGCTGGACACAGAATTCATGCCAGGCAGTCTACTTAACAAAACACCATGCAGATTCAGTATATTCCCTTAACTAGGCTGTCCCCTACTATCTCTGATTTGCCAGTATGGTTGCATTTCTATTCTGACAAGTGATTTAAGGGAGATCACTGTGATCACATTATTTACCATGGGACTTGAAAAAGGAAGAAAAAGTAGGTAATGGTGCTGCACTCAGAAGAAGTTTTTTATGGTTTATATGGACTCAACACAGTAACTTCTGGAGATTTACAGCTCAAAGGTCAGTTGTCTGGCACCTTTCAAGTGAAACCAAAACCAAAGCCCAGGTAAATACTAATTAACATCTGTGAAGGAACCATGAAGTACAACAAACCTCTGGGTCAGCCCTTCTTACCCTAAATTGCTCCTCAGCCACCTATAAAGGCAACAGGTAAGCTCAAGGACCTCAGAGACTATCCCCCTTACTCATTTCTGTGAGAGCATAAGACCATTTTAATGTTTATTCAGCACCTCTCCTGTAGTAATGATTTCGTGGCTAAGACACAACAGCTCCCAGAACTTTTTGGCAAGCAGAAAAATATGAGTAACCTGTCCTTAAGCTGGTGTCATGCCCACTTCTGCATGATCCAGCCAACACAAACAGTGAAAGAATTGGAATAGGCAGTTCATCTGTTGTTTTACCATCCTCCTTGTCCTTTAAATTATTTAAATCTCCAGCGAAGCTAAGAAGAATGATGCTTATGCTTAAGCCATGACAGCACAACTTAACATCTAATATTCCTGTATCTCCCTGTGCTGACCATATAATGTGATAACAAGGCGCACTAAAGATTTCAGTGAATATCCACAAGATACCATTTCAGGTGCCAGAAGTAGCTGTTAAGATGGTGTCCCACTCTGAATTTATTTCTGAAGGCATCAGTAATTTCAGTGATTGCTCTTCACCTGAAGATTTTGGAGCACCAGTGTTAGAAGGCAGCTCTAGCTCTGCACTGCTCACCAAAGTTCCCTGTACTCCACTTAAATCTGAAGCACAAATTTACAGCTCAGATTGGAATGAGATGCTTCCAGCCTACCCAACTGCACCTGAGCAGAGACCATGTTAGTCCAAGATTGCAGTCTCCCGGCAGCCTCTTTTCCGTTTCATTAGGAACTGCAATGACAGAACAAGGAGTAAAGTGTACACACTGAAAGAGGAGAAATTTAGGTTATATATTAGGAAGAAATTTTTTACTGTGAGGTTGGTGAGACGCTGGAACAGGTTGCCCAGTGAGGCTGTGGGTGAACCAACCCTGTCAGTGTTCAATGCCGTGTTGGATAAGGCCTTGAGCAACCTGGTCTAGTAGGAGGTGTCCCTGCCCATGGCAGGGGGGTTGGAACTAGATGATCTTTAGGTTCCATTCCAACCCCCAAACATTCTGTGATTCTGAGACAGAACTGTTGTTTGACAGGCATCAATCTCATAAAACCCTGCTATAGATTAGGTGGAGGAAGAAATCTGTCTACAAGATGCTTTGCTATCTCATTTATAGCCTTTATTTGAATGGGACATAAAAATTAGAAAAGAAACCGTATATATATATTTTTTAGAGAGTACGAGTTTTCCTGTGACTGTGTGAAGAGAAACAAGCCATTAATAAAACTTTGCTCATAGCACATCTGAAGAATTTTATCTCTGCAGGTTTTGAAAAAAACTAATAATTTGCTATCATTTTTTTCTATAACAAGGATGTCTCAAGCACAGATACACCCCTTTCAGGAAACTGCTTATGTTGCAAATATGATTAAATCAGGGGACTGTATTTCAAGCAGTGATGCCCAGATTATGGTGAAAATTCTTTTGATCTTGTTGTAATGTATTAGTGCATTAAAGCCACACCAGACATGTTAGGAGTTCCTATCCATGTACAGAAAGCAGTCTCTCAGCAGGCACGTAAATCGAGATTGCCATGCAATGAGAAAAGCATCCTAGCTTTTCTGTTATGATATAAACAAGGCATTAGATTTACTTGCAAGCATGACACCCCCCATACATAAGACAAGTTTATGAATCAGATATCTTTTCATAAGTATTAACATGAATAAGAATTTGCTCAAACATTAATATCACTGCGTGTTTTGGCATTTGTTAACTTTCTTTTGCTGTTTCAAAAAGCCTATAAGAAGTGTAAGCAGAGCTTGCTGTCTGGAGAAGCAATTAGCCTGGCCTGTGAGATATATATTAGAATGGAGCCATAAACGAGATCACTCCAGGGCCTGCAAAAAAGAGGACATGGACAGCCAATGATTGTCTGCCTATGGAAAGAGAATTGGATTTAATACCACCTTAATCAAGACATTTATCTGACAGGCAGATGACACTGGATAAGCATCTTGTAGTAGGATTCATTCAATCTCTCTTACAGTGAGAGCCAGAGGAGTATAAAGTTCTAACTAATCAGTCCACATAAAGAAATCTACTGTTTTACTGATGAAATTCGGTCAGCAAAAGGACAAGACCTGTGCTTAGCTGTAAGACTTCACTCCCTGCTTCTAAAGCATTTGTGACTCTGTCCTCAGCCTGTGTTCAGAGCAGTGTGGTCTCCCTGCTCTGCCAACTGCTTACTCAATCAGGACCTCTTGAGCTGGGCCTGCCACCATATTTCAAAGGCATTCAGATGACTGAAAATGCAGATGACTGCTGTCTGGGACACAACAGCTTAAAAACCCTCTGAAATCTCTTCGATTTAGGATCTAATTTGTTTTGCTTTATAGAAACAATGTGACCAGCAGGAAGGAGCAGGGCAGTGACCGTCCCCCTGTGCTCAGCACTAGTGAGGCCACACCTCTGGGGTTCAGTCCTGGGTCCCTACAAGAAGGACACTGAGGGGCTGGAGCTTGTCCAGAGAAGGGCAATGGAGCTGGTGAAGGGTCTGGAGCACGAGTCTGGTGAGGAGCAGCTGAAGGAGCTGGGGGTGTTTAGCCTGGAGAAAAGGAGGCTCAGGGGAGACCTCATCACTCTCTACAACAGCCTGAAAAGAGGCTGTAGACAGGTGAGGGTCAGCCTTTTCTTCCCAGGTAACGTGAGGAAATGGCCTTAAGTTGTGCCAGGAGAGTTTTAGATTGGGTAGTAGGAAAAATTTCATCAGGAAAAGGGTTGTCAAGCTTTGGAACAGGTTACCCAGGGAAATGGTGAAACTCACCATTCCAGGAGGTGTTTGAAAGTCATGTAGATGTGAAACCTGGAGACATGGTTTAGTGGTGGACCCAGCAGTGCTGGGTTAATGGTGAGACTTGATGATGTTAAGGTCTTTTCCAACAATGGAAATGATTCTGCGATTTATGATTCTAAATCTCTCCTAGGTGTAAATCTGAATCCTCTCGTGCTTATCTATCTTTTCTTTCTGCTCCTGGATCAGCTGTAGACTGGTCTGTCTAAGTGGAAAAGTGAGAAAAGGCAGTAGTCACTGGCTGAGTGTTCATGTTTACTTTCAGTGTTGAACAAATGGGTTGAAGAAATGCACTATTAATGCAGACAGTCACTCCCTGATTTTTGCATACATTCACCTGTAATTTACAGTCTTTTCTCACCATCAACCTTGAAGGGTGGGAGTGTTCCTGACTACTCCCCACAAGTGCTGATGGACTCTTGCAGGATCTCAGTGAAGGTCATAATCCAAAATTTTAAAAAATAACTTTAATATATATATATAAGTGATATATACAGAGTGACTTAACTATAGAGATGGAGAAGTAGCACAGCAGTACCGCTACACTTCAAAATCACTCAGAAAATGTCAGATATTTTGCATTTTGGACTCATAGTGAATTCAAATATCAACGCCTAATTCTTCTTTCATGCCTCTGTAACTCAGAACTAACATGAAAGGAGAAGTTTACCACTGAACCTAAGATTAAAGTTACATCTGAATTGCTACAACTTTCAACTTTAAAAGAAAATATTTTAATTATGATGCAATGCAGTGGGAATTAGAGAAGCTTACATTACTGTTTATTTTACATGGTGCCCAGTCCTTTTTTTTCTTTTTTAATTCCAATGCAAATCTCCCATTGGCTTCATTGTGAGCACAGTGTGAGATGCCTTAGCTAACATGGGAAAGCACAACAGATCCATGTGGTGGATATTAAGATACAGCACTTATACAAGGATAAAAACTAATTCCATGATCACACAGAGGTAAAGCAGGACTGCTTCCAGTTAAATCAGGGATACTTCACTTGTAAAAAGTCAGTAAAATTCTATGTATTCCTTTAAAAAGGGAGTTGATAACCATTATTCTGCACTCACTAATCTGTAGCTTATCATAGCTTTAGGCCACTAAGCAGACAAATTTACTGCAAAACACACATCTCCATGCCAAATGGCAGGGCACAAAAGAGCTGGGGCCCAAAAGCCATTTGCATCAACATCTACACTGGTAAATTCTGACTCTTGGTGGCCTTGCTGCCAGAGGCCAAGTCCTGGGTTAGCAAGGACACATGGTTTCAGTGCTCCAAAACTATCCATGATGGTTAACTTGGAACTTTCCAGGGTCTCATACCGTTTTTATAAGAACCAAGCCCAAACTAATCTTCCTGACTGTGCAGAGGACCTGATGTATTTGTTCACTCTGCATTACAATTTTGAAGGTATTCAGCAAGGAAAGTCTTACAAATGTGAGAAATATTTTGTTAATTCGAACATCTGTAAATCAAAGTCTTCATGACTAAGATTCTCCAGCAGATGGGATACAATTTTCAGCAGTGACTAAATTATTTAAAAGTCAGAGATCTGTTCTCAAAGAGGCAGGTGTTTAAATATCATTGAAAGTCAAATGGAAATAAATTTGTGAGTCCAATTCAAAAATAGTATTTCAGTCTGTGAGAAAGCATTGCATATTCATCCTTGAGAACATATTTTATTGTCAATTTAATGAGTCCAGCCTCTGGATTTTGGTCTGGACATGTTCACATATAAACAGAGGAGAGCAAATTCTCCCTCCCGTGGGAATTAGTGGTGAAATGTTATGTTTTGGACTACGTAGGTATTCAGAACAGATAACACAGTGTTTCATCCTGGCCTGAAGCTATTGGACAGGTCTTTTACTCATATGAGTAGGGAGAGTTTCTCTGCAGTATGGAGCACATGAGGCCTGGCACTATTGCTGTACCAGGTCCATACCTGTGTCATCAGTTCAGGATCTGCGGGAAGAGAAGGAGGTTATGAGCTCTGATGACACTCCCCTTGAAGATCAAAGCACCCACACCAGCAATCAAATGACAACAACTTTGTCAAGGAGAGCTGTGCTGCAGAGCTCTGCCTTTTGGTGGTCTGTGGTTTCCTTGGAATCTGCACAGACTGCAAATGGAGCTGCTTGGAAGAGACCATGGCACATCCTGTGTGAGAAGGGACATGTGACAATCTCCTGCCACC
Source organism: Atrichornis clamosus (assembly GCA_013400975.1). Taxonomy (NCBI): domain Eukaryota; kingdom Metazoa; phylum Chordata; class Aves; order Passeriformes; family Menuridae; genus Atrichornis; species Atrichornis clamosus. The sequence goes on along the minus strand of WBMZ01000613.1, from coordinate 68,010 downwards.
ACCCCACTGGGTGGAATTAACTCCCCACTGACTACAGGTTTGTTCATTACTCTGCCAGCTCCCACCCATGTCCTTGAAAAGCCACCCAGCTCTGAGGCACTGCTGGCTGTGCTGCATGGGGAGGAGATGGAGGGAGATCATTACCGGAGTGGTACCAGAGCAGGCGCGCTGGGAAATGAGCGGGGGAAGGATTAAACTCCAGCTTAGGTCACTGTGACTGCATTTGTTTTAATTTCCTGGGAAGACAGTGTTCCGCCTTAAGGAGGCACTGGGAAGGACTGAAAACTCCTATGGTTGTCAAAGGAACACAAAGAACAAAAAAAGCAGGAACTCTTTGAGACATAGAACAAGTAATGCTTTATTTCTTAAAGATTTCTGTTTTGCTGGTGATCTCTCTCACTGTCTAACAAAGGGTGACCCATTTTGGGTTACTATTCTATTTACACCTAAGCCTCTGAAGGACCCCGAAGTCTGGAGGTGCCAATTTTCCTAATTTGGGACTTCCCCATACTCCTCTAGAAGAGTTCAGAGGAGACAATGTGGCTGTTTATTGGTGTCCTGCTTTCACTACTTGACCTGACTTCTTGACCTTTCACTACTTCATCTCTCCCAAACTGGAGTTTGTGCAAATTAGATCTCTACTACATTTATTTCTTTAACTTGACAATATCAGTATCTGACCATGGGGAGCTTACTTCCAATGTTTTATAAGTCCTGTAATGCTTATATTAAAGGCATTAAAATACACAAATGTGAGCAAGGATTTGAAACAATTGCATGAATTTTTGCATTTCCCCCTTCTCTTGCAGTGGCACCAGACCTTGAATTCTCACCACCCCTTCACAGTCCCAAGATAGAAATTCCAATGCTGAAGTACCCCAAAAACCTGCTGTCATGCATCCACCGGCACCACCGTCCAGCCTTTTTCAGGAGCATCAGTCCCTGACGTCTCTCACACCCTGCTGTCATGTGCCAACGTGATTGACACCGCTGGGAACGCTCTGCCTGCTCCTCCTAAGCGCGGTCTTGGGCTGTCGCTGCCGAGACACGCAGACAGGAGGAGCACAGGCCCTTGAGGAGTGCCACATGGCCATCTGCCAGACAAGGCACAATATGGTGGCTACTGCCAAGCCAGCTGGGTTCGCGCTCTTCCAGCTGGTACAAAAGTTGCCAGGCAGCCTCCACTCCAAGAATTTTAAAGCATTTGAGGTTATAATCTATGCCATGTGTTTCTCTGTTTTTACTACATAGTAGAAAATAATTTATTCGGATATGCTAAATTATACTTTTAATGTTCCACAAACAGTTCTTTGTGAAACTCTGTTTTGGCATTAACTAGAAAATGCGGTACTTTGCTCATTGTGCATATTATCATAATGGTTCTTTTTTATTTAATCTAAATATTGTAGCTCATTTATGTTCTTGGATGTCACAACCAGCTCTAGACTGCATAGTTCTGCTGCTGCTTACTACCTAAATTATTATTGCTTGAACATTTTATAAATAATTAGTTGATAACTAATTTTTTAATGTATTACATCTATGCTATTTTGTCCAAAATAATCCCTCATATTCTTTTCTTTTCAGTGCATATTGAGAACCTATAGGATGCTGATCATTTCCTCTCCAAACAAGAAGGGCTGAAGAAAGATTCTTCTGAGTAATTCAGTATCACTCTGTTCTTGAAAGAATTTTAAATGGCCCCTTTTTCATAAATGAGACATTGTCAGCAAATGAAAAATGGGAATAGAGCCCAGGATATTTAGTTTGAGATTCAGAGATCTCTACCATTTCAGTCAATGAGAATTTTCTACTGTTAGCACTGATATGGAGTTTCTAAGCTTTTAGTCCATAATCAGACATGAGACGATAACTTGGAACATCAATACGTGCCTTTATTTCTAAGGTTTTCCTTGAAGAAAAAAAACTGCTTCAGTTTGCACAGATTCAAAAGGCATTGGCATTATTTTCATTTTGCTCTGCATCTTTAAGTTACACTTTGCTCTCCATGGCTTTTGGTGCAAGTTCAGAAAACAAAAGTCAGGAAGCAAGTGCAGTTTTGTTTTCTGTTGTACACTGTTTTCCAGGAATTCCTTTCCTCCATTAGATCTACCACATGACCACCTAAGAATCTGTCTTTCTTCTTTCTGAAAAAAAAAAAAAGCAAAATCTTTAACTTTCTTATCCTTTTCTATCATGTGTCACATTCTGCAACCATTCTACAACATAAATAATTCTCACTAATGTCTGCACAGTCACAAATAAATCACTTCAGAAAAGCTATTTAATCTACACCCCAGTGGAATATGATTTCCAAATTCCTTTTAAGGCAAGAAAAAAAATCTGGTTTTATCTTTCCTGTCATTTTATTTTAATTGAAGTTTATCACATTCTTTATACTGGTTTCCAAATGCCTCACCCTTTTTCCATCAGGGGGGCAACTCCTAGAAATGTGTGAAATGTTTCATTTGAACTACAAAAGCCTGGAAGCAGACTTGCTGTGAATTCATCCTACGTTTGCAAATTGTCAGCGAATCGTTAAACTCCTGTGTCTGCTGAGTTGCCTGCAAGCTTGTGTCTGCTGTCACTGTGCAGGTGTTGCTGGCTCTTGTCCTCGGGGACTTCCACGACTGTTGTTCTGGGGCATTTCCAGGGAAAGTGTGGTTCACCACTTAAGAGGCCACTCACAGTCTTTTGTGTTTTTCAGACACCTGTGTCCCGTGCTGGAAGAGAAACCCCCCGCAAGTCGTTGTGGTTCCCCATGACACTTGAGTGTGTCTCCTTTCCTGGCAGCTTGAGCGGTGCCCAGACGTGGGTAAACCCCGGCCTCCCGGGGTCTGTGTACACAAGTGTCGGGAGGCCTGGTGATTGCAAAGTTACTTCAAAGCAAAAGCAACTTTGGAACCATGTTAAAGCTGACTTGACATACTACAGTGTGACCTGAAGGAGATAAGATCCAAGCAGGTGCAAAGATTTCAGCCCTGCAGGCAATCCCAGACTGGGGACAGTAATATCTGAAACCACCAGCACTGCAGAAGAGACCTTGCCCATGCAATGAAGCTCGGAAGTTGTGCAGAAGTAGAAGGCAATAGAAAAAAATGTGTTTGTGGATAATGTGAGAAATTCTTCTTGTAAAAGAATAGTTGACACTTCTTTTAAAGGCTTGTGAGCTTTCAGACCCGATCACAGCAGGGGTCACCATCCCATAGCAAGAAGTTGAATCAGCAGCTCCCTGCACTGCCTGCATTATTCGAGTGATCTGCTAGACAACATCAACAATCTTTGGAATTTTATACTTATTAATCACTAGAAAAAAAATCAAAATTCTCTTATATTATAGCACAGGAAAATGAAATCATATTATCACTGTAATTCTTACCATAGTCTGTGCTTAAAACTCTTAAGTCATCTGTTTAGATATCTGAGTGATTTGACAAATGAGCTCCAGCAGATCCTGTTGAGGCAGTTGAAAGTGATACCTCTGTCAGGAGAGGAGTCAGTCATGGATCAAAATGTCTGGATGTCTAAATCAAAGTGTCTAAGCTCCCATTGTCATCAACAGAGATGAAGGGCTTGATTCAGTTGCTAAGACACAAGCACCACATGCCATTTGAGAAGCCCTAGGTGTACCCACCTCACCACTGGCTGCTGCCCTGAAGAACATGAGTCTCAAGGCCCTGCTGGTCTCTGAGTTGTATCTGTGACCCTGTAGTTATTTCTGGTATACTGGGCATCTCAAATGCTGGGTACTTGCATGTGGGTGGCTGAATAAACCCCTGCCAATTCACCAGAGAGCCTGGAGAGCAGTTTGGAAGAATTAAGTGGATTTATTGACAAAGCCATGGCACAAGGAGGAGATGGGACACATCTCAGTGACAGCAGCTCCTCTGGCCAGAGCAAGTGTCAGCCTAGGATGCCTCATCTCCTTTCTCCACCTCTACCCCTAGTAATCCTAGAGTGCTATATTTGAGTTTAATGCTTCTTGAGTTAGTTTAGCTGGAGCAAAAGAAGCTATGGCTGTGAAGAGACACCATAAATTGTGAACAGATTAGCAGCATCCCTTCTTGAGCTGTAGCCTATACCTCCCAATGGGCCAGTAAACTTGTGTGCAAGAATATTACCACATTGAATGGAAGGGCTTTTTTTGTGGATGGAATTCAAATTTAGAGCAATACATTGGTTATTTTTGCAGTAAAGACAAGTTTTTAATATATAAAGGATGATTTAATTTTAAACTAAATTTGAAAATGCTTCAATGAAAGGAGTTAATTCTCTAGTTTGGACAAAATTCACATAAGGTTTTAATTGCCATTCTCTAAACATCAATAGTTTAGTTATTGTTCACTGTTCACTTACTCTTCTCAATAGCAGCTTCATAGATGGTAAATTCAAGCAGATGTTTCTGTTTCAGTCTCATGCCACTGAAAATGGCTACAGATCAGAGAGCTTCTTTAGAACATGCATTTGCTTTAAAATGATTTGGCTTTAACACTGAGTTACATTTGGATTCTTGTTCTGGAAATGTTTTATTTCAGTTTTTGTGCTGATCCACTACAGATAATCAAGTAGTTTTTAAACATGCATATCAGAATTCAGTTGTCCCTCACAGCTCTGCAGATTTTCTGTCTTTGAGAGTAAGGAATGTCTGTGGGTATAAGGAAACACAGGCTCTGAACACAGCAATTCATTGCTTTACAGTGAAATCACAGTCCTGATCTGACATACGTGCAGAAAATTGCATCCTAAAAGTCCAGTAATTTTGATTAAGACCTGATCTTGCAAAACTTATGGACAGGCTTTTTTCCTAAGTTCATTTCCCATAACTACTTCAAAGCTTTATTTCAGAAATACCTGTGAGTTTCTGCTACATCAAGGCTGCAGTGATGAAGTAGCCATGCTGTGGTTTTTATTAAATGCTAAGATGTGACATTTTAGTTACAGCTCTCTGACGCAGTAAAAGATCCGTGCCAACACTGAGCTGCTTGATATAGAGAGAACTTGCAGTACATTTGAGCTGTACCATTATTGAAAGCATTTCTCTAGACATTCCCTTTCCTTCTTGGATTGTTCTTGGCATTTCTGGAATAGTTATGAATATTTATGAAAGCACTTACTTGTATATTGAATGGAATCTGTGAGTAAGCGATCAATTTCTCTGGAAATAGTTGCCTTTTGTGAAAACTTTTTTAGCTCTTCCACACACGTGTCCCTGAGGGACTAGAAAGTTTGAGCACAGCATTGTAGAGTACATCCTATAGAATGTATATAAGCCTTTAATCAGCACAACCACAGTGCAGCAGATTGAGTAACCATCTGAAGAAACTCAGGGAGCACTGTGCTTTAGTCTGGAAAAGCTAGTCAGGAAGCTGTTTTGTAAGACCTTTGCAGATGTGTTCTCAGCTACCAAACCTGTGCTAAATCAGCTGCTGAACAGACTTGAATAGACTTACACCAGCTAATAGATGACTCTTTCTTTTATTAAGTAACAGATGTTAATAAATTCAAGGCTACAGAGAGAAAATACAATGATTTATTGGTCCAATACAGCTTACCCTGAAAGCAAAACAAGTTTCACATTTGACTTCAAAGGAAGCAAAGCTGTACCCTAAAACTTTAAACAGTATAATAAACACTAGTAAAACATAATACTTACTAAAGCAGCATGACTCGTGCTCCCAAAATGTGCACATTTACTTTCTTTTATACTATTTGTGCAAATTAATACTAATGAAAATTAAATATGATTGGTCACTGAGGTCACACCTGAGTACTGGGGGTCAAACAATCTATCAAAAATAATACTATGAAATATGTTTGCATTAAGTGGTGATAGAATTAACCTGAATTGCTCCGTTGCAAATTGATGAAAAGTGAAAATCACCAACATGCTTCCCAATAAAATGCAAGACTGCATACTCAGTTCTGTCTTGATATTGGCGTACACTATAAAGCCATACGTGCATTTACAGGTTGTGCAAAATTGACACTAATATCAATTGAAGTGGAAATAGGCCAGGATTGCTTTGTTGGACTGAATGCTTCACAAATTGCCTATTTACAATAGGTCACTTAGCTCTGCTAAGTGGTTTCACAACATAAGACCATTTTTTCTTTTTCTTGCTTTAGTATTCTTTGTTATTCACGGTTGATGCAGCATAGATCAATGGGAGTCTATCATAGCAGAGACTAAATGAGGCCTAAGTTGAAGGTGTCCTGATTTAGCTCTGTAGGAGACAAATCACATTCCTCTTTTTAAAAGCACTGGAGACAGATCTCGCATGTTCACAATGAACTTTCCCAGTAAAGTCTGGCATATCAACACCATTCTTTTGGTGTTTACAAGGAAATTGAGCAAAGGGAAATGATTTTCAGTTTCAGCCTCCAGCCTGTCAGACAATGAAGCATGATGCTAAGTGCAGAACAGCAGCTTGTCTGATAGACGGTAAGTAATTGAGTACTTTTGGTCCAGAAAAGGTTTTATGTTGACCTTGGGCTTTAGATGATAATATTTCTTTTCCTAAGCTGCCTTCCTGTGAGAAAAAAATAAAACAAACCAAGCAACAACCAAAACTCAATATTCACCCTATTTGTGTTTACTGTGAAAAGATGATGCTCTCCCGGCTCTATAGACAAGTGACCCTCCAGGTGTAGACCAGATAATGGATGTTTCATTTAATTTCTTTCTCTTGTGCCTTGGTGAAAGAAAATCCAGACATCGCCCTTAGCAATGCTGCTGGATGTTGACCCTGAAAGCATATCCCAAATTAGACAAGTGTATTATTCCTCTGTAGTGCTTGAATATGAACAGGAAGAACAGACTTTTAACTTCCATTTCTGATAAATAAGATAGAAATATCACACCTTTACAGAGTATCAGCAAAGACCTTCAAATATATAGAGATACAACTGAAATAAATTTTTGAAGAGGTACCATTTCCTTTTATTCACCCAGTTTTATGTAACAATGAGAATAAAGCAAGTAATACAATTAGAAGTGAGCAGAGCACTTATGGAAGACTAGATATAAAAGATCCTTCATTTAATGAAGCAAAGTACTAAGAAAAACTCTTTCGGAAAGAGAAATTCCTGATACTAAAAGCTAACTACACTGAATTGAAACTTCTTTATGACCTTCTAATACAGGGTCACTTCAGATACTTGCACAGTCCTATCAGCAGGGAATCCCATGTCGCACTGTTTTTGTGCTCTGCATTTACCACCCCTTTTAAATGGGACACCACTCATTTCCTCATTCGCAGATTCAGAAATGAGGGTCTGATTTGACCTTTGCAGGTCACTGAAAATCTGGGATAGTGGGAAAAACAGAACTCATGTTTTGACTGAAGAAAAAAAAATCATTCTGTGTGAAGTATCCATTTTTGGAAAAAAAACCCAACTACATGAAGGAAAGGTTTATAAGTTATCACTCATGAGACTGTACCAACATGGAAAAAAAAGAAAGCCGTGAGACTTCTCTTGAGGCTAGAGTCCTGGCTGAGATAATATGGGAAATACTAGTGAAGGAAAAAAATTGATGGAATGCTAAATTACTGTGCAGGCTTTCATGTGGTATAATCCACACATTTGTGGATGAAAACAAAATTCAAGTTATGGTTACAGAAAAAAGATCAAATGTTTATTCTATTGCAATTTGACCAAGAGGTGTAATTAAAACAGCTGAATCATTGGATTCACTGCAACACAAATGTTGGAAAAACTCAGATGATAAATTTTCTTGGTTTGTGTCTTACATTGCTTTAATATAATGAACATCCTGTTCTCTGCTTAATCCTACAATCCTACTTACCAGAAATACCATTATTTGAGTCAGGGTCATGTTCAACTTTAAGTGATGTTTGTATAACAGAACCATCTGGCTTCCCCAAGGCCACACAGCTCAGCAGGACTAAGGTGATTGGGACATATTGCTTCACTAGGAGTGATTTGTTCTGTTTTGTCCGCCTGAACTCTGTAGCCTTGCAAAATCTCCAGGAATTTTGATTCTGTACTACTGAGTGGCTGTATCATGTTTTTAATAATTGGTATTTCAGAACTAATGTACTATTATTCTTCATATTCATCTATGTTGACAAATATTTGTTCCATGCCACCTTATGTTCAAAATTATTTCTCAAGTGTATGTAGCATTGCATATGTATAGACTTTATAATCTGAGTGATCCAGAATTACTTGCTTTGGTCATATTGTCTTGAGCAACACAAATGCCAAAGAAATTGTTTGTGAGCAAATTGGATAAAGGCAAAAACAAAGAAGACAAAGATTCCATGACAGATTTTTTTTGGTTTTTTAGGAGGAGACTGAAAGAGAAAACAGGAGACCCCCCGGAACTTTTCTCAGGTGAGGTAGACTGGGTGGAAAAGTGTTATCTGCTCTTAAAACAGATTTAAGAGCCTGACAGCAGGGCAGTAGAAAAAAGTGTTGGTTACTAATGCTGATAAAGAGAGAGGATAGAACTGAACACTTCAGTGAAGAGTAATCCACAGGATGAAAACCAGAGCGTACGTGAACGTTTGAATCTTCAAAATGATGGTATTTTCAACTAGTTTTAATCCAGAGGTCACACATCCTCAGCCTTGGAAGAGAACTAAGACATCTTGGAGATAATCAAGGAGGAAGCTGAAAGGAACAAAGTGTTGAAAGTAGAGGTGAGTAACGTATTCATAAGTGGCAACAGTAGTGAAGAAGACAATCTGGTTATAAACAACTGATGGGATACCTGAACAGCAAGAGGTGAGAAATAAATAGAGGGTTCTATAAAAAACAAAAGAAATAATTGAGAGAGATCAGAATGGGCTCATTGTTACCACAACCCACATGTAATGCTGAGGAAAAGATGTTAAAGAATAAGGAAATGTTGACGTCAGGGATATGGGGTTGAATTACATTTTCCTTTGGTCAGCAATCACTTATTCATTAGAGGAGTAAACCAGCTGAAGAAGAAATACACACAACCTAGTTCATGTGCCTGAGGCTTTTACTGTCCAAGCATTTAAATCCAGAGTACAAATACCAGTAAAAAATACAGATGAATCAAAGAATTAATTCAAGTGCTGCCAAGGAGATAGCCAAGATCAGAGAGTAGTCATAGCTGTGTGGATCTTCAATAGAAGACTCAGAGGGAAAAGGGATGATAGTGTGGATCAGTGGGAAGCAGCCAGAGGAGAGTCCAGAGGGGTATGTGGGAAGGAGTGAGTACAGACAGGCAAGGGAAAGAAGCACTGCTGAGGGCAGTGTGCACCTCCCAAAGAGATGGGACCAGCTTCAGATTCATACAGGAATACTCTTCTGTAAAGGCAAGGGCAAGAGCAAGAATCGGAGCATCATGGTAGAGCAGGTTGGAAAGGGGATCAAAGGAGATAAGTGAACAGCAGGGAATTGGATTAATCAGTGAGTGTAGAGGATGAGATGAGGGGAATAAAGAGAAATAAGCATTCAGAAATAACCTACTTGACACCCTGGTACAGTGGAGAGTCCAGAAGGATAGTAGAAAGGCAGATGGACACCACTCCATGGTAAATGAAGGAAAGAAGATGATTCAGACAGCAGACACGGGGAGCTAAATGCTCTTGCTGCAGAGTTTGATCTTGGACACATCTATGAGAACAGCAACAGATACTAGTTGGACCTTGAAGACTGGAGGCTGTTACATACATGAAGGAGGGGAGGTAAATGAGAAGTTCATAATCAGGGTAAACTAAATTCCTCAGAGAAGGATTAAAAAAGTTGTGGAGAGCTGTAGTTGAGAAAAAAGGGAATATGTGAGCCAAAGCAAACCACAGGTCAGGAATAAAACCCATTCATCTGAAGACTTTAAGAGCAGTCAGAAGGAATGACCGCAGACTTTCAAGTCTGCAAAACCATTCTTCCATTCTTTTTGTTATCTGAATTGCCAGTGTCTGGAATGATCAAGATCATTCTTTATTTATTGCTACAGTGAATCTTGTAAAATGAAACTTGAATGTATAAATTGTTGAAATATTGCTTGCTCAGAATGACTCATTAACATCACAGAATAAAAAAGTAGATAACATTGCTAATTTGATTCAAAGCCTTTGAATATACATCATCCATAAACTCTGACTTCAGTGAGTATAAACAACTCTCAGTGAGTATCCCCATAGGACTGGTATTAATTCACAACAAACAAACTTTTATAACTCCTACACTTGGGAATTAAGCATTTTTTCTTCTTCATTCTGACTGTCCATGAACTGAAATTCAAAGGTTAATCAAAGAATTATTCATTGAAAAATTGGAAAATAGTCTAAAGTACTCATTAAAATCTTAGGTGGCATTAACACTAATTCCACACTTCTTTCTGTTTGCTTCATAGTGCCAACCTAGTGGATTTACTGATAAGATGCGTTACATGAATAGCAAAAGTATTCATAAAAAGAAAATTCTGAAACTGAACTTTAAAACCTCAACCAGTATCATCCCATGCAATTTCTAAATCCATCCCAAAAGACTCAGAGCTTTAAAAGACATCCATTGTATCAGGCAATAGTTTAAAAAACTTTGTTGAATCAGTCTTAAATTGTTCCTGAAGATAAACTGCACTGACACATCTCCAAGAAAAGCCAAAGCATGCTTTTAGTCCTCTTTTCTTTATCCTGTCCATCTCTTTTGTATTTGGATGGAGAGTACAGTCTGTATATTGGGAGGAAAGGTGTGAAAGCAATAGCATGATAACAGGGAATTTTTTGGGATACATGGGAGTGAATAAAACATAAGGACTGAGTAGGGGGATTTAACTTTTTTTTCAGAACAAAGTGACAGCTGTTTTATTATGAGCCTATACTTGTCCATACTTTGTGTGATATCTTTTTGCTCCACCTCACATTTGTTTTTCTCTGTGTAGGCTGTACGTTTTCCAGGCAAATCACTACCTTTCCCTTTGTCTGGAGAGAAACACATCTTTTTTGGCACTAGAGCAGGCTCAGTAATGAAGAATGTGATTATAACTGATGAAGGATATGGATTCATCTTTCAAATTCACAAATTATTTACTATGATTCAGAGTCACACATTCCTTTGGTCCAAGGCTTTCTCTCTGAAACTGATGCAAGGGTTACCATATATTGTTGATATGACTGAAATTCGGGGTTGGGAGGAAACTGGGGCCAAGATTCTGAAGCACTAAGCAACTTCCCTAAAGTCAAATCCTTTAAAATATCACATACTGGACATCTAAAACTGGGTATTTGTCAGTTTTTAACATTATTTAAGTTTTATTGATAATAATGATAATAAATATTGCAATAGTATCTAATACTTTTATACTACTTATAAACCTAAAATGTTGTCCAAATAGTTTTTCCCAAATGGCTAATCAGAGTTGGAATTAGTCAGATTCTGATGTTCTGCAGTTAGTTCTGATTTTATCAAATAAGGAGCTTTTCAAAAGCAGCTACAGTTTTTGTAACACTTCAAATCATGGATCTTCTTTGTTTGAATATTCAAGCAGCTACAGCTGTCTGTGCTGGTCTTTGTCAGTCACAAATCCAGGAGGAATGTTGTTTCAATATGAAACTCAAAAAGCTACACTAAGATCAAGATGCTAATAGGGTTGTGTGTGTCCAAACCCATGGCAGTGGCAAGCCCGGGCAACCAGCAAGAACCTTGTGCACAGCTTCCTTAAGACTGAGTCCGAGACCAGAGACAACAGCCATGTCTCAGCAGTGTGCAGCACAACGATGCCCATGAGGCAGTGGCAGCTCTACTAGGTCTCTCTCAATGCTGAATTCTGCACTGCAAGTTTCCTGAAAATATGGCATGCCAAGCACTCGAAGTCTTTAACCTCTTTAATGTGCTTGACAGAAGACAGGGGTTAATAATTCGGTATGCTCCATTCAATTTCCTGGGGAAATTTGTTCCACACCCAAAACTGTTCTCCAATCAGGAGTTCATTCTGTGTGTTCAAATCAGCATAGAAATATTCGTGGCATCAGGTCCACCACGTAGGGTGAAATAAAATACTTGTATAACCTATAAAACACACCATACTCAAGGTGTGCAGAACTGAAAGCAACTTCTTTCATTAGGTAAAAGAGGTAGTTTATCAACAGGCTCCATAGCAGAGAAAGCATTGCTTTTCAGGGTCTTTCTTACGTTTGTAAAGAAATGTTGAAAGGTGACATTTAAAATGTGTCTGACAACTGTCATCAGGAAATTTGCTTTCTCCCTGTATTCTTAAGTTACTGAAAATACTTAACCCTCAAATAAAATTGGAATATATTTTCCTTTATGCTGTCACATTTCCAAATGTCTGGAATCTAGACTGACTTCTTCTGCCTGAGTGTAGCAGCCAATGATTTACACAACACCTGCTGTTCTGATTCCAAGCTTGCAAGATGCACAATAATGGAAGCAATGGATTGCTGGGATAGCTTTGCCAGCATACAGAAAAATCTGAGTCTCATGCACTCTTTTATTGTTTTGTTCTTGTGGGCTCCCCATCAGTGCCTTTTTTGCAGCTTTACTATCAGGATCTCTAAGAGTTATAATGACTTATATCCAATAGGGTGTTCAACATTATCAGATTTTCTGTTCTGGCTGGAAACTGAAGTTATCAATATAAGCTGTATATGTCTATGGCAACTACACTGAGAATTTTCACAAAAATAGGACGTGCATGCTAAGGTTTAAATGCCAGATCCATGAAGAATCAAAACAAAAGTCTCAGAACCTAAATTATTCACTGTTACGTATCAACAAAAAGGGCAGACAAGTTACAGCAAGGGGACTAAGATCAATCACACAACTAGCAAAAAATAGTTATTCTACCCTTATACCAACTATTCCACACTTACCAATAAAAGAAATGTTATATTATATTACCTCTTTCAACTGAACATTTACTAACTGGTCTTTTATATAGACTGTAATTTTCAAACAAGCCAGAGAGGCACAGGTCCTCTTTTAATGCGTGAACACCATTTCACTCATGTTTTCCTTCAGAGGGAAACAATGGAAGTAAATGTGGAAAGCAGTGAAACCCATCTTGGAATTGGTCTTTCTACAGTATTGTCCACAGTAGGTTTAAACCAAGTGTTGATTGATTTATGTGCTCTTCACCTTGCAAGCTGTATGATGTTAACACCAGTGGAATGTATCATACTATAGTGGCATTTGTATATCATTTGTCTGCACCATGACATTTATTTCTCCTGGTGACTTAAACTGAATTTCAAACATTACAAATTAATTTAGGTAAAACGATATATATCTGTCCTGCGTATTCCAGATCTTACCAGGTACAGGATTGAAACATTGACTTATTCCCTACTAGTGAAATATTAGAAGAATTAAAGAACCAGCTGGAAAACAAATGGGGGGCTCAGTTTTATGTCAATGGCAGAGAGTGATTCAGTGGAACAAAAACTCTGTGCAGTGGAGAGATGAAGGGACAGAAACAGGGCTCTTCTTCCTTCACTGGCACCCCATCCCAATTTCTGACTGAATCATAATTCCTGAGTGGCAATTTCTCCAGACACAGGCAGACCTGTATATACCTGCACATCCGTGCTTCAGCTCTCCAGGTCTCTCCTCTGTTCCAAGTTTAGCAAGTGGCTGGAAAAGGTTCCAGGAGGGCTATGTCAGCCTCAGAGGGAAAGCACCAGACTGAGGATGAGGGAGATCTTTCCTACAGCACTTTTATAGCCTGAAAGGGACTATGCCTAACCCTGGAGCACTCCCCAGAAAGGAGGGCTCATGTCTTCTTCTGCAGATGACTCCACCAACAACAGCATTGGTGAAGCTTTCCAAAAAGTCAGGTAAATCATGTACCAGGAACAAGAAAAAAGAAGCTAATAATTTTTTTTTGTTTTATGCAATGGCAGCAAGGCTATTCTTTTTGAAGCTGTGAGCCATAATGATTAATAGTTCATCTGTGACTGAGTTTACCATGCAGTGAGATGTGGGGGCTTTTCCACAGAGCCCTATAAATCTGGGAGCTGGAAGGGCTGCACAGGGGTAGGGTGTGAGTGAGCCTTGGCGACGCACTCAGCCCCACAGGAGCCACAGTCAGCTCCCACCCCCGGGCTTCACAGAGATTTTATTGCTCACTCAGGGCCAAACCTCACTTTCCTTACAGTCAGTGGGAGTTTTGCCATCGCCTTTCTTGAAATAAGCCCTGACACGAGCAGAGCAAACAATGAGAAAACAGAAGCCAAACCCTGGGCTGCAGAGCCCATGGCAAGTTTCCATAGCTTTAACTGGCACCCAGTGTTGGTCTCCTCAAAGAATGTCACTGTACCTGTTCTTTGTATGCAAAGCACAGCTTTTACACTTGCAAACATATATAGAAAAAGATATATTTATACATATTATCATTTGTCTTTGCAGTGAAGATAACATCTGTGAGCTAGTAGTGGTCATGGTGTCTACACATTTTCTGAAATTTAATGCCTATCTTAAATGTCAAATCTTTATTATTTTTGCCTGTTGTAAGTGGGGCATAAAATTTCCTGACTGGTCTGTCACCTTCAAAGACCCTGTGCTTGAAAATACAAAAAAAAAAATTAAAAAAAGAAGAAAGGAAATAAGATAAAAGAGAGAAAAAAATACAGAAATACTGATTTATGCCAAGTGCTCCCCGAATCTCAGATGTCAGAATTTTTTAAGGTCTTAGAATAGCTATAACCCTCAAGATTTATATAAAATGAGCTAAACATATTTCCTAAAATGGTAAGAGCAGGAAAACTGTTATACAAGTCCTGTTCCAAATGCTAATCTTCTATTTTTTAAAATGTTTAATGTACTCAGTTCGTACAGTGTGTGTATAGTATACAAATATATGTCTATGCATTATCAAAGGGTAGAGCTAAACTGTAGTGTATTTAGGACCTCATGGTTCAATTTTAGATGAACGTGAGAGATGGAGTCAGTCAGATCAACATAAGAAATGAGATCAGTACCATCAGACTTTTAATAAAGTGATAGGTGATATAACTTTGTGGAGAGGACGAAACTGCTGGAGAGTTATCTTTTAATGGCTTTCTTACATTTTAACAGAACCTAACTGAGAAATCTACAGGAAACTAATTTATACCTTGATTAGGGATTCAAACGGAGGTTAGGGAAAAGTGCACACACATCTAGCAGTTTGTCATCATCTTTTGAGCAGTGCCCAAGTCCAACCTCCCTGCAGCATCAAGTCTTTAGGTACGGCTGCAGTACAAGCCAACATTACCCTTTGGAGTGCGTACAGCTCCACGTGCCTGGGCACACATGGGAGCTCAACTCAATGCCAGATGCTCCGGGGTGAGGGCTGCGCCATCCAAGGGGCAGCACTGTGGACACACGATGGACACTACTCACTTCCAGCTGGCTCCCACCAGCTGCCAAGGCTGGGCTAACTCAGGCCCCTCGCAGAGGACGGAAAGATTACTCACTGCCTTAGGCAAATCTGCCTCATAAACTCTTTCCACCTCAGCTGTTTCTGAAAGCATGACTTTGTGGTTATAAATGTTATGATGGCCTCCATCCACATACTCTCTTTACATGATTCTGACAACATGTTGGCATTACTTCACAGCTTACCTTTTTTGCCTGCAGTTTTTTAAGCAAGCCGTAGCACCTCATTGTTTACTAGAGCATTTATTATAATCTGGTTGGGTCTGAAAGTCTGCCATTCCTCTCTGCAGCAGAGCTGTATGCTTTAGACCTGAGGTCATGAAGCTATTTGCACTTCCAACAATTGGTTGCATCAAGCTGTGTTGCAATACATGAAATATGCCATATTAGGGTTTTTTCTTTTTTTTAATTCTGCCCTCAATTTCTCTCTTCAGTCCTTCCCTACCTCTCCCAGAGAGCAGCAAGTAATTTGGCAAGATGTGAAATTAGTTTTCAATCTTTGGCTTTCATGGTTTATGAAGAAATTCTTCTGCCTAGGGTCATTCACAGGAAGGGCCTTTTCACTGTGATTCTGGGATTTGTCTCATCAATGGATAATCAACCTTCATAACTCTTCTGACCTTGCACGTACAACCTTACCTCAGGTAACAAAACACTTCACCCACTTTTCTGTGCAACATAATAGCAGATATAACCCAAGTGCCTTTGGGTACTGTATTGCATCTCTAATTCACCTCTAGTTATTGCCCCCTAGTCATTTAGTTATTCTGTTTAAACTCTAGGAATACAGTCTAAGGAAGGAAAGGTGATAATGAAATTCCCCATGCTGAAATTACCACCTTGAACTGTGAATGCCTGTTTGCTATGCTTCATGGTTTCCAGCAGTAGAGTTTAAGTAAGCTACTTATGGAGCATGGCATTTGAAATTATGGAAAAGAGAAAGCAAATTCTCTAGGGCTGAATCATCATATCTGGAAATTCAGCAAATGTCCAATTTACACAAACTGCATTCATAAATTTGAATTACGCGCTGTGTAAAGAGACACTCATCCAGTATAGGCTGGTAGAAGCAGATGAATGAAGCAAGGAGGGGTTCCAAATGGAAAACTGGAACCTAGAGGAAAAGAAATGGCACATTTGTTGTTTCTGTTTCATGCCTTTTTTTTTTTTTTGTAACAGAAATGAACACAAGACCTTTATCTGCAATGACTATCTTAGAGAGTGAATTGCCAGAGGGATTGATGGATCTCACAGATTTTGCCCACATAAGAATTCCCACTAAAGAGAAATGTTGAATCAGACAAAAATCATGCCTTGGTTGTACAAGACACTGTATCTGTCAGGTGATTTTAAATGCATAGTAGCCATAGGGGGTTTGCATGTGGAGCACTGAATGCTAACCAGAAATCAGCTTCTAGGAATGGTAGGTGTCCTCTGCTGCTCCTTTCCTCTTACAGGCAAATGTAGTCACTAAACCTAGCTTCTTCCAAGAGAATGTAAATGAATCCAGACTTTTTTCTTTTGCATAAAGACATAAATCCTATGTATTCCATCTTTTATAGCAGAGTCCCGTGTTGGATAACACAATGGAGCATTCATACAGACTGCCTAACACTTCTAGAGAATCCATTCTTCAGGAAAGACCTCCATGCCCAGGAAGGTGACAATCTACTACAGAAAGGGCAAAGCCATCCTGAATGAACATCCATGTGTATCATTCAGGATGAAAGTGTTTCCCATAGTCCCCGAGAGTCTCAGTTTACCAAGGGTCTCTTTTTCACCTCTTAGATGTTTTTAGCATTGCCATTTAATTATGTTCAGAGTTTATGCCTCGACCCGATGAGCTCAAACCCCATCAGCACACACAGAAGGTTTAATTCTGTTGAGGTTTGTGTTGTAACCACATCTAACCAAGTATTCAGCTTTCCATTAGATCAGATGATAGAAGCCCAAGCAAGAGTTGGAAACCTGAATGCTTGCCTGGATCTGAGCCAAGAACCTTCCAGTATTACATGAAGTAACACGACTAACATCTGTCCTCTGCAGAAGGAAACAGCACATGGCACTTTTCTGAATGTTGACCTAAAAGAGCAATCACTGTCCGAGTTTTCTCTTCATCAGGTTTCCTTTGGTGGTAGCCAGTATATTATTAAGGTGAAAGGATATGAAACCTATTTCATCTATGCAATCATATAGAAGAATCAGAATGATAGGGAGACAGCAAAAACTATTGGACCTTATGATCTTTAGGGTCTTTTCAGACCTAAATGGTTCTCTGATTCTCAAAAGGAAGAACAAAAACATCAAACAGTTTTGATATAGTGAGCAGCTGTAGACATAAGGAATCCTCAATCTTAGAAAAATTGCTAAAAAAGGGTCATGACAGAAGACTGTAAAACCAATCATAAGTAGAATGGAAAAGGTGAATAGGAAAGAGGGAATTACTTATCACTGTTACTCCCAATACGAGATTGAGAAGGAGGACATTAACTGATTATAATAGGTCATAAATTCAAACCAAACATGAGCAGGTACTAGTATTTTTTTTTTGCACAGCTATAGCTGTTAAGCTGTGAAACCTCCTGCCACAAGACATTGTGGTATACATAAGGTCAAAACACAGCTGGAGATATGCCTGGAAGTATTGAAAAGACAGACTGGTGGCCCAGGCAGTCTTGTAGTTGCCAGCCACTGGAAATGGGAGCACATGGGAAAGGTATCACTGCATTCCTGCTCTATTCAGCCACTCTTCAAAAAATAACCACTAAGTGTTGGAGGCAGAATACTTAGATACACGGATATTTTTGATGTTTGATGTGATAAAGTGTTCTCATATTATGTATGTATGAAAATTACCAGAAACATTGATGTAAACTTCCTAATTTCATCAAAAGATTATATCTGGAGTATTTGTAGCCCTCTTTTCTCTTTCCAAAGTATCTGCTCAAAGCTACAGTCATCATTTATTTTTCCAACAGACTTTAGAAATTTTTCAATGTTTTAATATCTCTTTGTGCAAAACTTTTGCCCTTTTCGTTATGAATAGGTCATTAATGTTTACAAAAAGTTGGAAAAGGCAGCTTTTCAAGGGCCAGATCTGCCCACTTTTTCATTTCTGAGGTGCAAAGCTATGACTGATCTATTGTGGAAAACAGCTTGCAAAGGCTTTGAAAATGCAAATGAAATAAAGTAAGTCTGTTCGTTTTTTGTTGATAGGGATAGAAGAACAATACAAATTTGCAATTTTAAAAATTAAAAGGGTTATGTGAGACTTTTTTATGACCAGGGCAGCTTCCAGAGGGAAATTGGAGCCAAAGGAGAAATTTAAAGGCATAATATAACTAAATCAAGGAAACAAAAAAGTTCCTTTTCACTTACACAGAAGCCTTGTTGAAAGAGAAATACTTGTGGGACATGAGGAATGAAAAAAGTCAGCATGCAACTGCCCAGGCTTGCCCAATTTGTAGCTCCCACCTCATGGCAATTGCTAAGAGTGTTGTAAAAGAGCTTCTTTGTCTCTGGAGAAAGTATTGCTTTCAAAGACAAGAAAAATCCACAAGCAACCTCTCACTTTGACACACAGGTCATGACATTAAAAGAATAATGTGAAGAATCACAAACCACCGGTTTCAGTTAGGAAAGCAAATGGCTTGGTAGGAGGGAGGGAGTGCTATTTATGTTATGATCTGCTAACTCTCTGTTTACACATCTCTAGTTCTTTCCTAAAAAAACTCCAACAAAACCTAGTAAAGTCCTTCAGAATGACCCAAAAGAGGTAAAATTCTTTAACTTTGTGAACAGTCTCAACAGTTTGCTAGAGGGGGAGGCTAGAACAATATAATTTCTAAAAGGAGATGGGGTTATTTTGCCATCTTGTTGCAACATTTTGGTGCAGAAGGGAGATGCCAGCACGAGGAGTCAGTGCCGCAGCAATCCAGACACTGGAATGAGCACATTTCCTGGCGGGTGCTTGGGTAAGTTAGAGATCGTGCAGCAAAGCTGCAGAGGCAGGGGGGAGAGGCAGGAGGGCTCCGTGCCAGCAGAGCTGGCACACAGTCTCACCTCTGACGTGGGGAGAGTTGACAGTTTTATGGATTGCATAATTTTGCCAGAATCAACTTCAGCAACCCGTTTTGCTTGAAATGCTGTGAAAATTGTGGTTCTGGCAAGTACAGTATTTCCTTGTACCAGAGTTAAGAGGTGGCAAACTTACCTTGATTGGCATATCCTTTAAGAAAACGTTCTGAGCTACATCCCTTCCCTCTGCTGACACTGGAGATGGTAGCAATAACACCAGGGTTGTTTCCTCTATTCCCAGTTTGCTACACTGCAATTAGAGAAAATTGCTGAAAAGTGATAATCAGCAACAACTTCACTCTAAAAGAAACTGAAGGAAGCAGAAGAAGTAAGGCCTTTAATTCAGCTAAGCCCTCTATGCAAACCAGAAGTGACTTTTTTAAGGGAAAGGAAACCCAGCTTTTTAAAAGTCCTTGAACATCTGAATTTCTCAATTTAGCTTGTGAACTGTGTTTGAGACTCACACTCATAAGCAAATGCACAGGCCTACAGTTAGGGCTGAAATACACCTGCAATGGCACTTCTCTCTGGAACTCCCCTGTCACATCTGCAGTGGCTTTGGAAACTCTAGCTGCTTCTCAAAGTGACTGTAGCATAAAAAAAGACATGAAGATATCTTTGGAGTGATGAGCAACTGGGTATTTCCAGAACAGAAACCCCAAATGCATCCAACTTGCAAGTTTTGGTAAACTCTCAAGTTCTGACAGGAAAAGCAGAAGGGATGATGTCGACTGAAGAGGACCAGAGGGAACAGCTGAAAAGCAGCCCTTCTGAGGTATTTTGGGAACAGCAGTAGCATATGACACTGACATAACTCAAAGATTTTATTATTGTTGTTGCTGCTGTTACTGCTATGATTTGTAAGAATTAAATTCATCTCCTGGCATGTAGCCTGTAAAAAAAAGCCATGAAACTACTTAGTCTTAGTCCTGACCCCTCTGAGAGGCAAAATCAGAAAATTCCATCCTGCAGACCAAACTCACCATATGCAGTCAGAACTCCAGTAATCAGCTGCAGCCTATGGATATTTCTCAGTCGCAGGTGTTTTTCCCAGCCGCGAATCTGAAGCACAAGCAGAAAAACAGCAGCCACTGTTCTTGGTATTCACTGTAAAATTATTTTAAAATGCCAACAAGGACTGTCACCTTCTCCAGGCAATCAGCAGAAGATCTCTGAAAATTTCAGATTTAATGTCAGGGGAAATTATTTGATTGATAACCTATTAAATGTCTACGTAATTTGTATGGCTTCTTGGAATGGAAATTTGGTTCTCTGTTTCAGAAAAAGATACAATAAAAAGTTTGGTAGGTAGTTATATTTGAAGATTATGGAATCTTCAAATCAATCTGAAATCCAGATTTCATGCCAAAAACAGATATCTGTGCATTCCTGGAACTATTTGTAGGAAAGGAACCGAGGTGGAGTTAGGAAGCCATAGATTAATGAATCTGATCTTTGTGGTATCTTTCTGAATGTAATAGAAAATGATATCACAAAAGATCTGAAGAATGTTTAGGGGTTTTTTGGTTGGTTGGGGTTTTTTAGTTGGTTAGTTTGGGGGGTTTTGTCTATATTTTAAAGAAGGAAGAGAGTTAGTTGGAAAAAAAAGGAACTTTTCTTCAGAAAAGGGAATGGCTGAAAAATTTGGTGTGAATTTTTGAGGAAGTGAAAAAAAAGGACTCAAAAGTCAAATTTTAAAATCTTCTACTTGGCATCCTAAAAATAATTCAAATCTCACAGTACAGATGCACAGCAGTTTCAACAGAAAGGGAAGATGTATGTAGTAAACACAACATTATCTCAGTATCCAATAAACCCCACAAACTTTCTGAGAGCAGAGAGGGATCTCCAGCTTGCAATCTAGACCAGACCTTGCTCACTGAGGCTGTGCACCATCTTAGCCAGTAGACAGGGCATGATGCACAGCTTAGATGCTGTGACAAGCAAGCAAAAGTAAAATATAAAATATTGCTATAAATTTCCATTGAATAAAAGAAGACGCAGTCACAGTTTTCCTGCTAACACCATAACCCACCTCCCTTTCACAGAGCCATGTTTCTAAGGAAAGCCAGATGGTATAATGCAGCTGATTCCCACTCCTTCCTCATGTTAAACTAATAAATAGAAAAACAATAATGATTTTAGAGAATTAAAGAGAGTTCCAGTTGGAAACTCTAAATGCAGTCAGCTAAAAGCTGGTTTGTTTGTTTGTTTGTTTTATGAGTACAACAATATGGCCTGACCAAAGCATCAAGACCTGGCTTCTCTTTGTGCTCATCTTTATGTCTTGCTAACCACTGCCATCTCTCAGCACTTCTGGTTTCCCACATGTATTTCAGTGTTGGTAGCTTACTCCCTAAATCACTCTGAAAACTACAGGTGACAAACAGCATTCAATGAATGGGGGGTAGTATAAATCTACTGTCATTTATGATTGACGTAATTAGGTATCCTGAGTAAGGGATTCGATTTCTTATCCTGGCTTTTGTACCCTCCATTTTACTTGTAAACCCCTTGATTTAAAACAAACCATTAGACAAAGCAAGATACTACATCTGGGCGCATGACTCAGCAGAACTGTCAGGAAGGTACAAATTGTTAATTTAAACACATAATATTAGATCAGGCAGATAAGACTGGTGACGTAAAAGCTTGGTTTTCTTCAGTCTCTCTTGAGAAGATCTCAAGAGGTGCCCTGTAAGAGCAAGAACCGTATGAAGTTTAACAAGTGCACCTGGGACAACAAAACCAAAGAGCCCAGAGCAGGCCAGGATCTGTGTGGTTTGGGAGCAGCATCGCTGAAAGGGCCCTGGGGGTTCTGTCAGGCCGTACTTGGAGCAGGATGTTTCCTTCCTCATCCCCCCCGCAAAGTGGGACAGACCAAGGAGGGACCACGGAGATGATCAGAGGAGAACTGCTCCATGAGGGAGGACTGAAGGAGTCTGAAGGTCTTTTCTCCCTGGAGAAGGGAAGGCTCATGGAGACCTTATCACAATGCTTCATTAATTAAAGGGCAACTACAAAGAGGATGGAGTCTCTTTCTTCACAAGAAGCCACTTTGAGAGGATAAGGAGCAGCAGGTACAAGTTGCATTGGGAGAGGTTTTACCTTAATATAAGAAAAAAAAATTACACAGAGAACAATAATTCACTGCAACAACCTCCCCAGGGATGTGGTGAAGTGCTCATCCCTTGAGTTTTTCAAGACGTGGGTGTACAGGCTGCTACATAATCTCCTCTAGGCTCCCTTTCCCACAACAGCTTGGACCAGATGGTCTTTCAAGGTCTCTTCCACCTGGGCTGTTGTATGATTCTGTGATAACAACTACTGGAAACTGAAAGTAGTATCTTGCAGAAAAGACCTTAAAGGAGACTTTAAAGAAATGTTTATTCCTTCTGTTGTGTAAGGAAAAAATTCCAGTTTTGTTATGCTATCTCTGACAGCTCATGTGTTTCACCCATTTGTCTTCACTTTTGCTGTATATTATTTATTGTTACCTGCTGGGAGTGTGTCTCCATCACAGTTGTAGTCAGGATTATAGGTGCCCTCAAAGCAAATTGCCCAACAGTTCCCATTTTCTGTGCTTTGGTTCACAGTAGTGCAGTCTGGATGACCTGAACCCCTTTTGGATGAAACTGAATCCTATTCTTCCTGTAAACGGGGTGCAACTGAATCATATAAATCAGAGAAAAGGAAAGAAGTCAAAGGGAGGCTAACAGACCAGGCCATGAAGTGCAGCAGTTCAGCTGAAGCACGCAGTTAACTGCTGCTGCTTTAGCCAAAGGGGCCAGTAACATCTGGCAACGTGATAGGGCAGTAACCCTGACTCATAACATCCAAAATCACTCCAGCATAATTCCCACAGTTTTCTTGTCAGCACCCATAATACCCTTGTTCTTGTAAATCGAAATAAATGATCGATGTCAAACATAAACAGAATATTGGAGTCTGTCAGCTGGCTACAGAAGTGATGTTTGCTGTGGGAAAGGATCAGCATGATTTATCCTACTCTTACTATGTTCTCTTTAAAGTTGCACCACTGTATTACGTCCTGTTTTCCGAAAACAGAAAACAATGAGAAGAGATTTGCAAGAACACCACCAGCTTCCATCTGTGAACAATCTGATACTTGCTTTCAGCAAATTTCTAAGCACTGGAGTTTTAAACATACTTTGCACCAGTACTCTCTTTTGCCTGCTTGTCACTGCAGTGCTGCAGTGTTGAAGGATTCATGAACGGGGCACAAAATATCACAAACACACTTGTATGGAGAACTGTTTTTTTATGTGTGAATGGTTATGCTCACTCTTCTCCTGCTTTTAAGAAGATTGTTGGAAATTCAAGACTCTAACAAACAAATCTGGCAAAACCAAGTGATTTAATTCTTTGAGTTGGTCAGTAGTCAAAAAAACTTTTCTCAATCTAAGTTACTGAAGGAAACATCAGTTGTTCTCAACTGCAGTGCGGGCTGACTCCAATAGGTCCGAATTCAATCATGTTAGAAATAGCATTAAAAAGTACTATATTCATCTGCTGTTTTCTTTCTAATATATGAAGTTTATTATCATTTTTTATATGCTGTAAAGCTCCTTTTAGTAGGTCAGTGAGGCCAGTGTAGGTTTTTGCTGATATCAACGCTTTGGATATCTTTCTTTACAGCAATAAAAGAAGACACAAATTTCTCTACACTTTTATTCTGAGCAGGAGATGAAAGTCAGTGAAAATTCTTAGATTAAGCATGTCCTCAGACCCCATGCTACATGTCTTCCTAGTTTGAACATGTCAGCTTCTTCCTGTTTTGTTTTGAGAAGGATAAACAAAGTTAAATGTATTCCAACACCCAAATAATCAACTATTTCCAGTGCAGATAAGGATTTTATCCAAAGGGAATATATTTTAGAAGCAAGACTACACCAGCTAATGATATTCAAACACCAATGAAGCAGTACATCTGCCTCCAACTTGCTAACAAGGCTGTTCTGAGTTATGCTCTTTGCTTGTTACAGCAACTGTCAGATAAATAAGCTTGCTTCTTTGTAAGAAAGTGAACAGGCTAGTTCTCTTTATTCCCCACCATCCAAATATATTTAAACAGTAACATGATTAGGAGAAGAATACACTGCAATATGAGTTGGAGAAGTGCTAAGACTCTGGAAGTATGCACTATAAAGCAAGCATTTAATGATTTAAATCAAAAACTTTAAGCAGCTGGCAGCTGTCCCTGGGAAACACCAGGAGAACAGACTATGCAATGAAGCCTGATGAAAATTAATTTAATAGGTAAAAATTATTATCTCAGAGACTTTATGGGAATTATAAATATAAGGTGCTGAACTTTATAATGTATTTTTATGTTCTTATGCTAAGAATGCTTTTTATAGGCCCTACTTTTATTTAATAAGTAGAGTGTAAACCCTGTTACCTTAGGCAAAATTAATTTGGGAATTTTTTCCTAAATTGGGTGATCACACTATGCCCTTCAAGCACTGTCATGGTATCTGTGGAACAGGTCCTGACATCTGCAGGAGCCACGCACCTTTGCAACACCCAGGGTTGTTCTGCAGAAACATCAGACTATTTTATGAAAGGAAGCACACTCCAGCTGAGAAAGTGTCCTCTTAAAATTCTCCTCGAGCACCATGAAAGCACAGGCAGTGTAAACCCATGCAGGCAGACACTGCCATCCAGATTCTCCTCCCTGCCATCCTGCAGCTCCCCGTGCTGCTTCCTGCCCGTCCCAGCACAAACACTGACTTAGCCACATGAGGAAGATGAGAGGAATAATCCTTGTTACAAACTCAATATTTACTTGCCAGTTTAATGTTAACCTGGGTCAGCTTCTTGTAGGGTTGGTGCAGGAACAGGATGAGACTATTGGGGCTGGTAGAGCAGCATGGCTGAGTTATATTGACTTAAAAAGCTCATGGTACCACAGCCTTAGTTTGGAATGTAGAGTGACTCAACAAAACACTTTAAACTGATTTTCAGATCTCTGTGTGTATAGTGGTTTTACGTACACATTACCCCAAAACCCCCAGAAGAAATAGCAAACAGTGAGTAAGCATATATTTTCCCACCAAATCTTGGAAAGTTAATGGTGGTAAGAGGAATCTATAACAGACTTGAGTTCATACAGGGTAATGATCTGCCCTACATGAAGCGGTTCTCACATCATAGTGCAGCCTGGGGAGGGCAGGGGGATTCACCACCAAAATCCATCCTGAGACTGAAGTCAACTTCTCTGCACCTCTACACTAGGATTGATGAACCAGTTAAATCCTCCTTAAATCTCACTTAAAACCATACAGAGAAAAACAAAACAAACCAAACAAAACCCCCAAACCCAAAAAATACACATTAGAAAGCAGGTATATTATATCTTTCTGTGTTTACCACATGTCAGACATTGTCAAAACCACGAAAGTTTCACCAGAAAATAATTATCTGATAATTCACTTTATTTTACTTGGAGAATTAGGATTTAGAAGTGGGTTAATTTAATCTCTAAAAAATACAGCGTGATGTTACTGTTCCCAGTATTTTGTGGTTTAACAGCAAACAAGTTTGCTTTCCAGTAAGTTTGCTTATCATGGCAGATAATCTTCAGCTCACACTTGTATTTGTGCTCAGAACAAGTTTTGTCTTGCATCCATTAAAAAGAGAGGAAGGAAAATTAAAAAGGAGTTATTGGTTGAAAAGGATTACTCTCATCTGTAACAGCCTGTATGGAATCTGGAAGGAAGGAAAACAGTTTAAAGAAGAGGCAAACAAGCCAGTCTGCATGCACATGGGTAGGATACAGCTATTTTTACACTGCCTATATAAAGACCTTCCTAATTAACAAATTATTGTTGCTTTGGAAATGTGTAGAGGTGTTATTATATTATACCTGTGTGTATACTCAAAATGTAAGAAATAGGGCCTTGATTCATCCACTTGCAACTCTCAATGACTCCTGGAACTCAGAGATGGAGGTAGATGCTGTCTTCCACATTAACAGAGAAAAGAAGTGCTGTAGGCAGTGATTGAGACTGTAGTTACAAAACTGGACTTAAGTGAAGATAGTCCTGCATAACTTTAAACACATTTCTTAAACACTATATGCAAATAAAAAAATAAAAGAAGAATGGTGAGGGAATTGAGGGAATAAAGCTTACCTACCTCAAAAAGTGTCATATGTCAGATAGAATAATTGTAGTAAGGAGCTTTTGCATCCTTGATTACTTGTGTCCTCTTACAGACATAAATATATAAATCAAGTAATTTCCCTTCTATCAGCACATTTCAAGAGTGTTCCAATCGCAAATGTATTAGTTGTGAATGCCAAAAGCTTTGTAGTTTTGCCTGGATTACGTTGGCATTACCATTAAAATAACAGTGCAGCAGATCTCTGTGTAACTTGTTGTTTGCACCCAACAGTGCATGTGGTATTTCTTTCTCACTGACTCCAGCATGCTCCTGATTGCAGCATTTAACATCACTGCTATCTGAGCAAGCAAGAATCATCAAGAATGAGAGGAAAGTGATAAAAGATCTAAAGCCAAGAGAAAACTAACCCTATAGCTTAGGAAGTTCCAGTGGAGTTTTCTTGGTTTTCCTCCAAAGCTATAGAGAAACATAAAGATTTCATAATTTACATAAAAAAACTTGCTGTATCTTGCATGTTATAGAACAATAATATAAACTAATTTATGTTTAAAAAATTTAGATGTTACATTACAGCCAGTAAAGTTCCCAGAGATGTCTGTAATACCAACAGGAAAGATTTTACTGACTTATTATTCACAAAAGCATGTAGCCTATATTTGTGTGACTCACAGTCAAGCTATCAGAGATTCAAGGCCAAGTGTCTAAAACAAAAATGTGTTTTGCTGGTTTTTTGTTTATCTGATCTGAACATTTCAAGAATATTTAAAGAAAAAGCAGAAGATGAAGGGAATTACTGAAGTGCAGAGACCAGTATCCCTGCATTAGCCTGGATATACGTTGTCAAACACCAACATAAATCAAGCAGAAGTAACGGGAGCTTTGTTAACATTGTCTTACAAGATTCTACATTTTGATTACTACATTGTCAAGCCTAAACCCTTAGTTAATTTAAATTTTCTATTACAGTAATGCAGTGAAGCCCAGATTGAGCAGTTTTAGGAAAATTTCAGCCAAAAAAGTGGAGGTGTTTCTGAGCTGGAGGCTGAGGATACAGATCCACACAATCTGCTGTCTTTAGACAAGTTTCTGTGCATCAGCTGCACCTCCATGGCTAGGTGAGCCAAAGCGTTTGACTTCTCTGTTGGGTGGATTAAGCACTCCAACACACCTGAACACCACAGCTCTGTAAACACATGATAAGACACAGTAAATTGTGATAACTCCATTAGGATGTCTTCCAACTCATTCAGGACCTCTTCCATTAAAGAGAAATTTGTGGTAACTGTGATATTTTGCAATATAGAAGATGTCTGTGAAAAGGGAAGGATTTTTCTCCATGCCTGCTGGGGACAGATTCAAAGTTGTGGACTAAAATAAAGCAATGGAAGTTTAGGTGAGATGCTGGAAAAATATTTTGCATAGTAGTGATGGTGAGGCCTGGAGCAGGTTCTTCTGGAAGCCATGGAATCTCATTTACTGGAGGATTGTAGGAAGAGGTTACACAAACATTCCCCGCAAGTGATTCAGGACTCGCTGCATCTGCCTGGAGGAGGGTTATGAACTACAAGATCAACCAAAGTCAGTTCCAGTCCTACTTTCTAATTCCATATCAATCTTGATAGAAGTTTCTGCTGAATTTGGTAAAAATACCTCCCTCTCTCTCTCTCCCTCTTTCTCTCCCTCTTTCCCTCTCTCTCTCATTTTCTCTCTCCTGAGACTGAAATTGACTTTGTGATAGAAGCTTGTGCTTCTTGACACCATTGCAGTAGCTGTTGGGCACCTTTCTCCCCTCTTGATAATATCTCAATTGCACAGGTTTCTTAAACCTTGAACAGTGAAATCCTGACAGAGCTTAAGATGAAGAAAACAAAAGTCACTCACAATAATCTCGTTAGGAAAGCCATATGAGCCAAGGGTGTTTTTAGCCTTCTGCCTGAAAAGTGGTTCACCCGAAAGAATACTATGTTCTTCAAACACTTTACAGTTTTGATTTTTTTCATGATGATATAATTGAATTGCTCAGTGTATCAATGTGTTAGTTCGGGTAACTTGGATGCATATACCAGGTACACTTCCTATGGCACTCTGCCTTATACAGTGGCATGATGCCGACTGATCCAAGGATACAATTTTAAAATAATTTTTCTCAATAAATTCAGAAGTGCAAAGATACTGATGTACCTGCTCTACCTCTGAACTTATTTGGTAAGAATTTGTGATGTAAAGCAGAGAACAAGAAGCACCATTTTCTCCCTAGATATTCCACTGCAAATGTAGAGATGATTGCTGCTAACAGGAGCAAGTGAGGTTTCACAAGTGTGGCAGGAGTGCCAGAGCTGCCAGACAGCAAGTCTAAAAGAAGAATCCACTGCACTAGGAACTCACTCAAGAAAAAAATAATCTCTAATGGAAACTAATGTTTCAGATCTTAAAGACTAAGTATTGTTCACCTTATAGTCAGCTCACTTCAAACCCTTTAAAAAACAAGGCAATTCTAAGAAATGCACAGACATTTAGGACAAATGCTCAGAATTGAGGACATTTATAGAATTGCACAAAGTTTCATAAAAGTGGAAGTATCATATGATTCTTTAGTATGCTGTTTCTGAGCAGGTAAGGGATTTGGCTTCCTTTCATCTCCCAGGATCTACAAGAGCACTCTTGATTCCCCTTTAAGTATAAATAATCCCATTTTAATAACAGAAAGCTAGGGGACAGGAAGAGGAAGAGATCATAGCCACATTTCACATTGCAAGTCTTTGGCACACCAAGGAACAGATGTAGGTTAGTGCAAAACTACAAGATTTTTCAAGGACAAAATCACTTTCTAAATTATTTTCTCAGACGTTTTCTTTAAACACTCAGTTCTTTCAAAACTGCTACACTTCATTCTCAATTGCAATTATTGACTAATACCCTCAGCATTAGCAACAACAGTCATTCCCTGAATTTTAGTTCCACCAGAAGTCACAAAGTCATGTGAGATGCAGTATATACACGTATAGAAGAATTAATTCCTGTTATGAGAACTTGACTGTCTAATTACACAGAAATGAGGAAAGATTAATCATCTTGAACATGGTCCCACAGGCAATCTGTGGCAGAGTGAGGCATCCACTAAACACCTACTGGATCCCTGCCCAATGCTCTCATCACCAGCACATTTCTCCTTCCATGTTTCCCCTCTGTTAAGCACAGCCAGGGATCACATGGACTGCAACGAAACTTTTGGCTGCTTGAGGTGTTGCAAGGCAATTAAAGTATATGCTCTGTAACCTTACCTGGAATTATCTACAGTCAGTCTTCATTTTTCAGCAATATCCACAGAAGACTCGAAAAAGGAACAAACTCCCTTTGTGATCTGTGCAGATAAAAAGCAGCCTGGCACAATTTGGACTCCAAAGAACCTTCGCCTTTAGGAAAAAAAGAACAATAATAGGTTTTACTGAACAATTATTTACCTACTTTTAGAATGTATGCTCAATCAACTGTCTACAAAATCTGTCTGACCACCCAATTTTGATGACTTGAAGGGCTCAAAGGCAGAACTAAAACCATCACCTAAGCAGAAGGAACAGCACCGTGATGTACTGGCAATGAAAGCTGGAGGGAAGCATTGCATCTGCACCCGCTTTTTAAACTCCTCTAAAAGCTGTGCGAGGTAGTGTGAAGAATGAGCTGAACTGCCACGTGAACACAAGCAAAGGAAATTTAGCTGAATGATGATTACTCGTGTTACTACAAAAACTGTCAGTGAGAGACACATTTTTCATATTCTGCAGATTGTCTGTAAGAGGCTACTAAGGACTTCTCAGCTTCTAGATCTTAATACCTGAAGTGTAAGGCTTATTTCTTAAGAAATCTGAAAAACAGAGAAATTTGTGAAACTGTCTTTCTACAATCAATGACTGTTCAGGTAAGACTGGGCCTGTTTCTCTTTTTAGTGTTCCCATGAAATCTCATTGAAGGGAGAAAGGAATAAATACCTCAAGATTTGGTTCCAAAACTATGGCCAGCTCTGATTCAGTGCTTTTCTTTCATTTTTTGTCCTGGATAAGTTAGCATAATTGTTATGATATGAGCAGAAGTGCTATAGTTCTGTATATGGCACTTTTCAACAGCTTTTTAAAAACAAGCAAACAAAAAAACAAACCAAAGAATTTTTCATTTAACTGAAGAGTCAAATTATTCTTAATGCTCTACACAGAAAATAAAATAGAAATTTAGCTCTGTGAAACTGATAATATTGATGTTTGCTCCATCACTTTCAGAAATGCCACGCCCAGAGAAGAAACACTGCCTCTCCAGCCCACAGCCCAGGGAAGGGCACAGATGTGCTCCACTTGCCCTGTGATGGCAACAACAGTGTGCTGCTGCTGAAAGGAGCAGGAGGAAGGGCTGGGCTTCTCACCTGGGCTACTTCTTCCAGTCCTTTCTGTGCAGCAATTAAAATAGCACTGGGATATATGTAGCTTTATTAAGTCCTTATTGACATTGTATTTCCACACAGAAAAGATTCAGTTTCTGACTTACACCAGCTCTCCATCACTCTTTTTGGCCTCACATGAATTTGTTTCAACGACAAAAATGGCTTGATCGACTCTGTTTCCTCCTGCTCCTTCATCCCATTGCCAAAGCCTGTCCTCTCATTATTTTTCCCATGACTCCCTTAGCAGAGCCCATTCAGTCATTTATTTGGCCACTCAGCGAACAAGGTCAGGCTACCAATCAGGTTTAAAAAACAAAAAAAACCCCAAAACTTGTTGGCCTACATCTTACCCAGATCAATTCCCCAGCTGGTTCACAGAGCAGCACACAATAAAAGAACTCCTGTGCTGGATCAGAGCACCAGTGCTTTTGGTCTGGTGTCCTGCCCCCAGCAGCAGAGCAGACACAGCTGAAGTCATCTAAGGAAGGATGTTAGGGCAGGGCGAGCATCCAGAAATGCTCTCCCACCCTCCCCCTCTGACTTGTGACTCAGGGATATCTTGAATGAAAGTTAATGTTTTTATATTTAATATTCATTGATGGATTTTTTTCTTTCATTTATGCTCCTGATTGGCTTTTTTTGTTTGTTTTGGATTTTTTTTAATTAAAGGAAATGTTTGCAACCCTACCATGCTGTGGAACATGGTAGAACTATACTCTATGCTGTCAATGAAGTGCCTCTTCTTTTTTCCTCTGGAAGTAGTGCACAGTAATTTAATTTTGTGCTTTTTGATTTTCATACAGAAAGAAGCAAAGAACAGCCATACACCCTATTCACCTTTCTTGTTCCACTACCTATTCTATAGACCATGGTTGTAGCTGTCTCATTCAGCTCTTTCCCAGCCTCAAGAGATCTTAAAATAACCTTAAGGGAGCTGCTCCATATCAAGGGGACAGCAGAGACAGTAATGCAATGTAGGCATGGATGTGCATGGCCAGGGATCCTGATAGCTTAAACTGAGGACAGAAATGGTCATGAAATAAGCCTTTAATTAATAAGAAATGTGCACCTGGATGGACAGTCTTTTCTTCTGAACCTTACTTAGACTTTTTATTTTCCATCCTCATTCCTACTTCCTCTACCACTTCTTGCCAAAGTCGACCAATGCCTTCAGCAGCTTTCCAGTTTTGTTAAGTAAATAAAGAATTCAAATGAATGATTTAATACATTTCCTTTTATTTTCCCATTGCTCAGTCCTCAACTGCGTTCTCTTTAATCTTCCCTCATTTGTGAAAAGCAAATATTTTTTGAAGATTCTTTTACAGCTGGTTGAAATGTTCACCAAAATTCAATGTTCAGTGTTTCTTTTTGCAACTCTGAATATAAAATCTCCTTCACCTTCCTTTGTCTTGTTTTCTACAGATCTCCTGGTACTTTTTACTTCATTACAATACTCCATTTGTTTATATTTCTTAAAATACTCAAAGCTGCTCTTTACAATCTAACTTGCCCTTTGCTACTCTTTGCCTCTGCTTACAATAGAATTTAGCCTGAAGGCTCTTGCCAAACATGCTTCTTAGAAATATTTTCCCATCTCAGGCACAATTAAGCTACAAAGTCACAGGCAAAATTAAGCTACTCATTATGTGCTGTCTTAAACGCATGTCCTCCAGTACTGAGATACTTGTATTTGCTCAAGTCCTTCACCTGACAACTCCAAAATCCACGAGAAAGCCAAAGTTCTTGTTGCCCTGCCTGCATGATGCTCACTCGTGTGTGGGCTGAGCTGAGCCCTGCACACCTTCAGCTCCAGCTGTTGCACAGGCCAGGGCCCAGCACTGCCCAGAGGAGCAGGAGGAGCTCTTGATGCTTGGCTTTTCAGCAGTCTCTTCACAGACCAGCCTCAGGCATGGTGTGCTGACTTTTTAAGCTGAGTCATTGCCAAAGATCCAGACAGAATTCAGGGTTCAAAGATTGTCTCGTTTCATATGTCTTACTAAGCTGGTACTTACCTGAGCACCAGCCTGGGAGACACCAAACACTGGGATGTGTGTCAGGAACAAGCACAGTTATACAGGTCCTGCAGCTTCCCAGTGCACTTTTGAGGCAGGGAAAGCAATGCTGTCCCCCAGGGAAAGTGCTTCCAGTGGGGCTTTTCTGGGTGCACAACATCACAGAAGGGTCAGGACTGATGTGGATTGATTTGACGTGCATATTCTCTTCCTTGAGTGGAAGAGGAAACACAGAAGATGTTTCTTAAAATGGCCTTTCATGCACACTTTAAGGGATCCTTGCCTTGTTCAGTCTGTTAGTGGGAGAAAGAAGGATGAAAATCTTTCTAAACAATTCTCTGAACAAGCTGACTTCTATCTTGTGCCATTGTGTCAGATGTAAGCAGTACATGGATCACTTATGGAGTATGGCACAGAAATAATTTTCAGCTTCACACAGCCATCCTTGTTCTTAACAGAGCAAACTAGATGGTAGAGTAATACACAGAGAGAAATTTTCAATGCGGAAAAGAAAGGAAAAAGACTTTTTGCATTAATAATTCTTGAAAGCAATTACTTTTTTTTTTTTCAAGTTCCATATTGGAATGGTTTGTGGTAATAATCACATATTGCTGTGCAGATTAAGGTTTTATCAGTCTGCAGTGGGACAGAGAGCATTCAGGCTGAGCATGCAGCTTTGCCTCTCTCACATTTGAAGAGGTTGTGGCTGCACCTTACCTTTGAGATATTTTCTTTTGCAGCACTGCCTTTTTCCTTTTCCTTGGGTTATGCACTGTGATCATGTCACACCATCAGTTTAAACTGTGGTGCATTGTGACACCAGATCAGGGCCACAGGAGCCCTGAACCAGCTCTCACTGGAAGGGAAGCTTCAGTGGCATCTCTCTCCCCTATTCCCCACCACTTTGCCTGACAGCTCCCATCTTCTTTATTTATTTATTTACTTGTTGTGCAAAGGGGAAGAGTGCTTTGTTTCTGCATGAAAATAGGGGATCTAAATGCATTTTCCCACATATGCATGGCTACTTCCAATAGGTGGGACAAATACATCCTGTCTTGCTTTCTCCAAGAGTCCATGTAAATATCTCATAATCACCTGAGCCACCCACATTCCCTTTGTTGCCCTTAACTTCTATTAAATGGTCTTTACTGTAGCAGGCAAAATATTTACACAATTTCTTTCTGCCGACTCAATTGCTGCCTTTCTGCCTGGTCTGTCCACAGGACCCGGAGCCTCTCATGACAGCGCTGCCTTCTGCTTCCCTTACTTTGAGCACAACCAGCTGAGCTTTAAAAGTGGGCAATTCAAATTAGCAGTCGGACAAAACAGGCTCCTTTTAGCTCCTTTAAAAGCTTTTTAGCTCTTGTCTCAGAGCTTTTCTTGCTTTTCTTTCACATTGCCTTTAAAAGCAAGACTGACAGAAAAGATTAAGTTGCTTCTGGCTGCACTGGAGAGAAGCAGATTAACGCAGCTGGATCCAACCCTGGGGAGCCCAGCCTGGATATGTATGTTAGCACAACCCCGGCAATGTATAAGCAAGAGTCGTTTGCGTTGATCTTTTTCAGGATGATGAGTTTGTGATTAACTCTTTTGTGTGGAGCTTGCTTGTGTAGGAAGCTGGTACGCAGCAGGATGCTGATGAAAAAGCTCCCGGGGTGTCAGCCCTCCCTCTCGCCATGCACAGCTCTGCAGCCACTCCGATGGCTACAGCGGGGATTGTGTTTGCCCTCTGTCGCCTTTGAGGTTTTTTTTTGCTGGGAGTGGGACAGCTGGGGAAGAAAGGAAAGCTTCCATCTGAGAAAGGTTCAGTACAGCCTGCTTGGCCGATGTTAAGGAGTAGGCCCAATCCTGCATGCTGGATGTGCACATACAAGTTGCAGGAAATTAATTAAACTCCACAACAACTGCAAAAGAGATGTTACAGGCAACTTACACGCTGTTTTCTTGCTCGATTATTTGTCTTTAAGGCTGAAGACTGGGGGTTTCAGCATGGGCTTATTATTCTTAAATGACGGTGAGTAAATTGCAAAATATCAAATAAAAATACATCTGTTTTGTGGGGCAGCTAAGAATTATAATGTCCAAGAGGAATCCAGGAGATCCCAGATTCAGCAAACTGTCTTAGTCGAGCAGGTAGCATCTGTTATGCTTTAATAAAGAAAAGCTTAGTAGATCCTGCAGTATGCCCATTTTCCCTTCCAAGGAGCTGGCTGCAGGAACTGCACCAAAGGGCAGGAGAGGGCAGCAGATGCATCAGTTCCACGTGTGGTACGTGTGGTCCCTGCTCGTGCTCCTGTTCAAGCTTCCTGTGGGTGGAAGGACTGACCCTCCAACCCTTCCGTGCACCCAGTCTGCTGTTAGCTGACTTCAGATAACATTATTTGCCAATCTCAAAGAAGGGTGATGAGGATAAAAGCCCTTGAAGGGGCTTGACACAGCACTGTTGAGAGCAATGAGAAGTTTCCTTCCTGTGTAGAATGGGGCACTCAGAGCAAATCTTTGCTACCAAAGTATATCTGCTGGATGAGCTGGAAGCAAGAGAGAAGTAACATCAATATAGCTATTCCAGGGTTCACACCTGAACCCCAACCAACATCTTGTTAAGGTGTTTTTTACTGCACTGGGTTTTTTTTCCTTTTTACATGGCATTAATCCAGGACGTATCTACACATAACCATTTTGAAATTACACACACCCTTAGGCTGCATGAAATATTTCTGTACAGCATCATTTTTCAGAGACAGTAAATCAGACCATCTCAGATATTTACCTATAAATTTTAATGAATACACAATATCGCTGTCACTTCTGCCTCCCTTGTCTAATGACACATTTTCTCTATTTCCAGCACATCTCCTTCTATATCAGTGTGAAGGAATGAATCTAAACACTGCTGACTTAGCAGAAAACTGAAAAGGAAAGATTCTACCCTGGACTGGGGAAAATGATCATTCATTTTGCAGGCTTAGTGCCAACAGCACTAACTTGCAGCTCAAATTATCTGATATTTTAGGGATTACACTCAGATAAGCAGGGATAATTGAAGCAATTTTCAGCATCTTCACCAGACAAGCCAGAGGCATGACCTTATCTTAGATAACAGACAAATGAGATTCAAATGAGCTATTTTTTTCCCCTAACCATGAGCAGGTTTAATTACAGGAGCAAATTATCAAAGGAAGTGGTATCTCTGCCAACCTTAAGCCTTCAGATAGTGTCTGGTGACTGACTGTGGGACATCTCTTAGCTAGGCACAAATTTAGGGACTTCATACAATTGCCTTGGAGCCCTGTGGTTGTATAATGGATTTTGAATGAGGGAATCCTGGAATTTAAGTATAACTGTAAATCTCTGATTTAAATTGTTATTTTTTTGAACTGTTGGTGACTGGAGTATGTTCTACTTGGTATCATCATCATTAACCTAGTGTCCATAAAAATGCAAGGCTGATTTCATCAGACCACCTGCAGAGGAATCAGAGAATCAATGGGTTTCATCTGCCTGAACCTGAGATGCCCCAGGATGAACTGCTGGCCCCATCAGATGCTCCAGGACAGCTGAATGTGCTGTAGCTGCTGCTCTCCAGCTCTGAAAAACGAGGCATTTCATGAGACTCCAGAGATGTCAGCCAAATCAAGAGTCGAAATGGTGCTCAGAAAAGTTTATGCCTTCCCAGTGCAAAAGACAGACAGGAATACATCAGTGGTGTTCCTCACTTGCAATGGACACTGTCTTGTTTCTGCTCTGCACGAGAGCTGTACAGAGATCACACCAGGCCTACTCAAGACTTTGGCCATTGCCACAATAATAGGAAATAAGCTATGCTATGGCTACCTCTGGCAAACTGGCAGCTTACACTGTTAGTTATATTTTGTATTGCTTTGGCCATTTGGCTGTAGCTCACACACAGAGCAGTTATGGGATTTTTCCCTTAAGTCCTTACTGTCACAAAGAGAGCCACTGGGACACAAGAGGTTTTTGTGTGTGTGTGTTGTGAGAACAAACCCTAGGAAGATGAACAATCTACAAAAAAGAAACTATTTTTACTTGCATTACACATTCCTACGCATGCAGGAAACAAGGTCTTTTAGTTGATTCCTCTTAGATTAGTGCATCAGTTTATTATTTTCACTGTGAAGTAGGGCACAGTACTTCATAAAACATGACAAAGAATATTCATATATTAATTTAGAAGTAGTTCAAGGAGTACCTGTAAAAAAGTTCAAAAGTTTGTAGTTTGTTTGCAAAATTTTGACCTTGAGAGGTTAGTTTAGTTTTCCAAGACGGGAGAAAAAACCTATTAGTTTCTTATATCTATTTTCTTACTTTAAATCAAAACTTCAGCATTTTACTGGGACCATTTGAAAACACTATTGTTCTGGTGGAAATGTCACATACCTAATGGTTCTATGGGGAGAGGCAATAGACTGCTTGAGTTGAAAAAAATGCATGCAATAAAATTACAAAGGCATAAATGAGGCCTCCCAGCCCAGAGGAATGCAGTGTTGGGCATACAGTGTCAGATTTGCCTGTGAGGTTAGGATAGCTTGGCTGTTTATTTCTTAACAGTTCACAAACCTGTTCCCACATGCAGAGGCTGCACAGGCAGCACGGGAGAGGCAGTGGGTACACAGCCCAGCCTAGGGCCAATGGGAAAAGGGGCAAGAGAAGAGGATTTCCTCAACAGACAAGGAAACAACCCAAATGAGTCCACAGTTGTCCCTGGCGGCAGTTAGGAGATTGTTCATAAATCTAAGAGGGTGTGTTCCCACAGCTACAATGCAAGAACTCCTTTGACAGGTCCTCGTGGCTTCATCTTCCCTTTACACTCACTTCAGATGTTCAACCCAGTGGGTGGGGGTTGGGTGACAGAGGTCTTGGAGGCATCCTTCTCTAAAACCACCAAACACGTGGCCTCCGTGGCCACGTGTCCCCACAGAGCAGAGCTAAGAAATTTCCTTAAGGAAGAGGCTGAAGTGGCTAAATGTCCTTGCTGTAATGCTTATGGCTGGATTTCTAGCTCTGATATATTGCATCACTACCCAGTGTGATGGCCCGTCTGGCTTTCGTCTTAGATCCAGATTCACATGTGTCTCCTTGTGTAAACAAGGAGTGATCTGGGAGTTACTCCCCATTTAGTTTGGTATGGGCAACATGAGAATCTGGTCCTTAAAACTCCTCATCACAGGTAGTTAAGGAAAACATGTGTGTCTCACAGCTTTTAAATGTCAGCCAGCTGTGGCAACGTTTTCATTTCTGCTCTTTTCTGTTTATCAACACCTTTCCCACCTCTTCCTGCTGTACCGAACTGGAGGAGACAAAACGTCCTTCTGGACCCATCCCAACTACAGACCTCATTTAAATTTCCTCAAGTCTAGCCACAGCTGAGGGAGTTTCAGAAAAATAGCACAGGCTGATATTCTTACTCTGTAAGCCTTCTCTGACATGTCAAGAGGATTCCCGATTTACCTAAATTAACCTCCCCTATAGATTTCCCAAAATAGAACATCTCAAATACTCTTTGTCACTTGTTTCCACATAGAGATCAAACTGTAAACCAGCAAGGGCTGAGACAAAGATATTTTTCATGGCCAGTGTACAGTAAGACTCTCACAGAAAGAGGTATTTGCTCATTTCCGAGACTGTCTTTTTAATGGCATTTATTTAGAAGCCCTTATTTACTGAGAAGCTTTGAGACCTTATTTAATTTATAGATCTTGCGTAGAACAATAGCAGTGGCTCAGGCTGTGAAATGCCACTTTGTTGCTTTTCCCCACTGCTGCCCAGAGCGTGAATGCTCCTGATGGTGCCTATTTGGCTTGAGCATGTCAGACGCGGACCAGACAGGATGCTGAAGAAAGAAACTGGTGTCCTTCATTTCCAAGGCCTGGCTCATTACACACGGTGATGAATTTGCCCTCTATATAAAACCTGAAGCTACCACTTACAGCCATACCTGACATGAGCTTGAAGAGACGTGAGCAGAGCTAAAACGATCTTCCAGGCAGTTGATATTTCAGGAAAAATATTGCATGGAAAGCTTAGAAGCCCAGATTATGCATACACAGTAAATGGCACGAGTGCAAACAGCAACCTGCTTGTTAAGCTCTTTCACGCACTGGAGCCAGCCGAAATGTCAGGCTAAGACTGCTGCAAAGGAGGAGCAGGGTAAGACGTGAGGGTTGATCTCTGCCTGAGGCAGCACAACGCCCAGCGTGGGACTGTGCAGCCTCTGCAATGGGCTCCAGTGCACAAACCCTGCCCTACGCGCGGCCCCGAGTGCTGCAAGAGCAGCTTCTCTGAAAGTCTGCAGTCAGTGGGAGACAGAGATGTGGTACAAGGAGGCAGCAGCCCAGATATTCATAGGTAAAACTGGAAACACTTCAGGCAGCAATTAGGCACTTCATTATTTGCACTTCTGTAAGTATCTCTGTTGGAAAGGGGTCACTGGCTCACCTATTCTCGTAACTGACCGCTTGGTGCTCACTAAAGCAAGATCACCTTCACTTCGGAAAGGCAGCTGACTTTCCAGAGCTAAAGTTAATACCATGGCTGAAAGCTGTCTAGGACCAAACCACACAGCAGAATGCTGAAACTAGTGACTAGTGTGATGGCTGGCCCTCCGCAGAGAGCAGTGAGGCCCTTCAGAGCCAACAGAGATAAGGCACAACTCACTGGTATTCACAATACATGGATTAAGAATCAAGCCCAACCAAAAATTCATATCAGAGAATTAGTCTGGTGAAAGCCAAGAAAAGCCAGGCTGCTCATTAACAGGATTTGCTACAGCGTGAGAAAGCATTTACATGCATCTAGGGCAGCTTTGCCCTCCTGGGTTTTGCCAAATGCCAGAAGCAGCTGCCTGTGCTGGCCCCACACCACCCCGCGGCACCGCATCTGGAACTGCTCAGGGCTTCCAGGCAATCAACATCCTCGAGTTCAGCTCCGGTGCAGCGTGAGAGCCACCTTCCTCAGGAAAGTGCTTGGGCAGCAGGGACTCCCCCCGCCCTGACATCTCCCTCCTCCCCGTCACAGCCACAGGAAGCACGTGTGCTTTGCTGACCCTGAGGGAACATAGCAAGAATTGCTTAGGAAATATTGGCTGCTGCCCTTTCTGTCCTCATACCTTCATCAACTGGCACGCTACGGTTAAACTCTTGGGTCTGGACAAGCTGTACCACTCACCTTTGAACTCCTGCGATGTTCAGGCCGTGGGCCCAGATTTACCCCCACTGTGAATTAAAATAATCTTGTTTCCCTTACCTGATGGCCGTGCTTCTGGTGTACAGTTGCAAGGAGAAACAAGCTCTGTCTGCACCTTCCCTGACACTGGTCTATACGTGCTACTGAGGAGAGGTACAAAGACTTTGGATCATCAGTCTGGTTCTCCTCCAGCTCATTGTTCCCTCCTGAAGAGCAGTTCCTGGATCTCTTATGAGATCCGATTCTGCAGAATGTAAAGGCTGGATGTCCCATATGAACTATCCTGTTCTCCATTCCTGCTGCCTTTCTGCACTTAGACCCATCACAGCTTCCTGCAGAGCTTGACTAGACTAACCTTCAAAAGAATTACTACTGCTACTAAAGAAAGAGCATCTCAGAGAATACAGGAGGGAATGGTCAAGGTTTAAATTGCAGTCAGATCTTGCCTGTGGATTTCCCCAGGGCTCGGGTGGAGCCCTAAAACTGAAATGGATTATACATATATGCAGAGAGCAACAGCTCTTACTCAGTTGGTCTCTGGTTTCTGACACTACAGAGCTCAGCTGACTTCAGCTGTGCTTTTCTCCCTCTGAGACGTACTGCCTGTTTTAAATACAACCCTGTAGATATTTTATTTCCTTCCCTTGAACCTCACAAATTAAGTGTCTTGCTTTCAGTAAGATAAATAAAACTGAATATTTTTGCGTTGCTTGCTATCATCCTGTAAAATTATGTTTTTCCTCAGTATCCCTGATCTGCTGTCTGCATTGGTCTACTCTCATACACTGAAGTTACTGTTTGAGTCTACACCTTCACTTTTCCACAGAACAGTCTCTTCCTCACCTGAGAATGTGTATCTCTAATGGTTTACCTCTCTTCCAGCCTGGAATATCATACAGGTAATACCACTTCTGCTGCTATTGGTTGTTTATCTTTCTCTTCCTCTTGGCCTCCAAAGTGACCCAATCTTCTGAAGTTAGGATGCAGATGCCAATCTCAGGATACCTATTCCCTCATGATAGAACCACCTAAAAATGTAATCACCTCTGTAAGGGGTCATAGCAAGTTCCTGCCAGAATCCTTCTCTCTGGCAGGAACAGGATCCACTGCTGACAGCCAACATCACCATCAAGGGCTGGATCCCTGCCTGTGCCTGCCAGAGTCAGCAGAAACACTGAACAACATTTGAAGAGAGATCACAAGGATGGTTAAGGATGCAGACTGCACATGCACCCACTTCATCTTCATCATAGCTGATAATTTTCCCTCACATGAGGAACCACTGGAGGCTCACTGGATGTTGCTGGGAGTCTGAGACCATATCCTCTGTGCTGATGGTCTATCATCCAACAGCAGACTACATCAAACCATATTTTCCTGCAACTTTTGCTGTTAGGTTTTCCAGATGAAGAAGCCTCATAGGTATCACAGTTTGGAGATAAGGAGGGAAGAGTGGGAAACTGAGCTGCCATCTCAGGAAACACTTCCAAATGGATTTGAAGAAGTCGTCTAGTCCACCCTTCTGTGCAAATGTAACTTCAAATATAGATATATGTTCTTTCTCACATGTATTTATCCTCTCTGATAGTGATGCCCTGTTTTTTTCCCAAGTATTTTCTTCCAGTTCTTAATTATTCTCACTGCTAGGAAACCACTGCTGCTGTCAAGTTGGAAGTTTAGTCTCACTGTTTCCTGTCATATGTTTCTGGAGAAAAGATAATTTCTTTAGTTCATTTCTTTAGTAGGTACATTGCTATTATGTCTGTACAATGAACATCACTCAACATGGTTATTCATATTCATATGAACAGTGCAAGTTGCTGCATATTATTATATAAAAAAGTAACTAGATAAGCACATTATATAGACTGTCTATGACATTTTTTATTCTTGTGATAAAAACTTAATTGGTTTTGCAATTCAGGCTATCTCTGTGATTAATATTTTTTCTTGACTAGAGTTTTGTCTGGGTTTTTTTTAATTAATTCATCACCTGTACCAACTCTACCTGTTCTTCACCTGGAAACTAATAGTTTACTGGAAAAACACCTTTAAGGGACTGTCTGGAAGAACCGCAATTGTGGGGAGCGTTCCTTTCATTCTACCTTCATTTCTCATAAGCTCTGAAAAGTCATAACAGGAAATAAATGTAAAGGCATCTCAGGAAGCCATTTAATCCATTCTCCTGCTCCAGGGCTGAATTTGAACTAAGAATTTATAAGAAATAATGGATGGCAGCCTAGGCAATTACTTTCTTCCTGAGTCACCTAAATTTCCTTTTTGTAAAGGATTCCAGTGCTTTGGTCTAGTTTACCCTACAAAAGCCATTTTCATGTCTAGAAACACTAAACTTACACTCTTCCTTCTATTGAAGGAGTTCTTTGTAACTGCAAACCTCATTGTACACATAATATTCTGTCAAGACTATGAAAACACGCAGGTCTTATGTAGCAATGTCTTAAACTGTGCATGACACCACTACATCATTAAGAGACCAAAGATGTTTAGAAAATTTCATGTGATGGTTCTCCAGCTCATGTTACTGAATTTACATGCCAAATACTTTTGTCCATGCAAGTGATAGGAGTTGTTATACGCCCTGCATCAATGTATTGACCTAAAAAAAGGAAGAGGGGAGCTCAGCAGACATATGAATGTCTTCTGAATTAAGGTAATAATAAAGTCACTGAAGCCCGGGAGTAATCTGGAAAAAATGGAAAAGATACAGTGAGGGCAAGAAAGCTGATTAAGGTTGTGAAATGACTACTGTATGAGGAAAGATTATGTTCAGTAAGAAGCTTGAACCTCTGAAAGAGATGATTTAGGGTGTCAGCGTTGTCCTAAAATCTTCATAGTCCCAGTGAGACATCTTCTTTAGGGTGTGACAACTCTCTACATCTCCTGATTATACTGACTGGATCCCTTGGCGATGCTGGGGTTGGGTGTGATCCAGTAAGGTACAGGTGTTTGAACTGTAGTCACAGGAAACTCTCAGTCATGCTCATATACAGATTTGTAGCTATAAACAGATTTACCTTAAGTTTCATTTCCATGAAATGGCAATGTGAAATAGTGAGAACAACAAAATCCCCCTAGAGAAAACCAAAATTATGCCCACAATAGATTTTGCAACCTAACAGAGATTGGCTGATGGCCAGAGCACTCAAAACACTGGTCATGGACAGAAGAAAAAGTTACAATTGTTTCTAGTGCTTGAGTATATCTTCTCCATAGCTGAGTTTCCTTAGGCCCCCCTGTGGCTTGTGGAGTCCCTGTCACCAGCCACCTTCCACCAAACCTCTCACTGGCAGGACAGAGAAAACATCCACTCTGGCATGCACATAGGGTCCTGCACGGACTTTAGTCTTTTTCCCTGAGCATTTCATGTCCCTCTTTAAGGTTTTAGTGTGAACAAAGAAAAGATTCTGCACTTCCAGCAGAATGAAAGGGGACAAGATACGGTACAAAGGTGTGAGACAGAAAACTTCTCTGTTGTTTGCAAGTGTACCAGTTAATCTGGTAAAAAAATTGTTTCTCCCTACTAACCTTGTCTCTCATCACAAAGAACTGAACCATCATTATTACACTACTGTAATTTATAACACCCTTTAAGATTTTTTTAATCCATCTGTTACTATAGGGATTATAAGGCAAGCAAACTGATTATCACCTTGCCAACACATCACCAGGTGGCTGTGACTGTTTAGATTGCTGTCCAAAGACAACAAGAAGTACAGTAACAGAGAGCAAAAGGTATT
The DNA here is from genome assembly GCA_013400975.1 of Atrichornis clamosus. Taxonomy (NCBI): domain Eukaryota; kingdom Metazoa; phylum Chordata; class Aves; order Passeriformes; family Menuridae; genus Atrichornis; species Atrichornis clamosus. The sequence goes on along the minus strand of WBMZ01000613.1, from coordinate 24,004 downwards.
GTTTGGAGTAACAACAGTTACCATTAAGCCCTCATGATATAGATCAGATAAATCCAGTGATACTGTAGGGATCATGACCTCTGGGTTCCCCACCAGGCTCATTGCAATTTTATCTTATCATCACCGTATATCCTAATAAATCAGTGTGTGCTACAAAAACACACCAGTTAGCATTGCCCTTCCAAAGGCTGCTTTTCAGCTTTTGTTGTTTTAACTACACATTCCCTAATTGTTTTAGATTGGTTTAATAGGATATTCAGAGGTTGGGATTAGATTTTAAAGAACCCTGGGATGAGCGGGTTCCTGCATATTAATTTCTCCAGCTGTGTTAACAAACAGGAGACAAAACAGAGAGGTGGCAAAAACATACAGGGCTCAAAGCACTGCAGTGCTTGGGCAATCAATTAGCACCTCCAAAACTTATGAATGCTTTAGTAAAGTGAACTTCCACATCTCCCAAAGACCAGCAGGAGATCATGACTATTGTGACACACCAAGCTGTACTAGAGAAAATCTGTCTTGCAAGGTATAGATTTGTATGTCCAATCTCTCTGGGTTTTGCAGGATATTCTGCCTTCATGGCTGTGCGCCCCAAACTCAGGCATTTGTCATTGATATGCCAGACACTGATCTTTGTTGGTTGCAGTGAGCAAATTTCACTCTTGACTTGGAGTTATTGACGGCATCCACTGAAAAGGCAGGTGAAAAGACACAGGGGAAACTTTCTAACTGGAGCTAAACAAAGCTAAGGTCAGACAGATTTGAGGGGGTTTTGGGGAAGAAGAATAAATTTTTTTTATATGTCCTCTTTTAGCATTTCAAGTAGTTTTGAGATGGTGCTTATCTCATTTTCTGTGTTAGTGGAAAATTTTGATGATGAAATATTGAGGGCTACATTGGGGATTATCTGATCCTGCTGTAGGGAGTAGCAAAGTAGAAACTACTATATTAAATTTAGACATGAGGTTCTCAGAGTTTAAACTTTTAGAGACCATGGAAGAGATAAGGAACAGGTTAACAAACCTAGCTATTGCAGTTTAAGAATTAGTCCTCCACTCTACCTCATTCCTGGAATTAACAACCCATTCCTGTGGCAAAAAGTTATATTCAAATTTTAAAAGTTATTCAAATAAAAAGTTATTCAAATAAATTAAACAATTTAATATAAATTAAACAATTTTCACTGAAATGGCTGAGACCTGAGGAGATACTGTTTTTCCAGCTTTGCTTTGTTCATTAAGCAGTGCCTTAGAGGAGGAGCAGTAGTGGCTGAGAACATAACATCTTACACCATTTCCCTTGAATACATCTTCAGTGTCCCTCAGCACAGAGGGACTTCAGCAGAGTGAAGTTCAACCAGCACCTGTATATAACTAGTATGAAATGCCTTGCAAAAAGCATGACTGAATCCCCAACTCTTTCTAGAAATCAAGGCTAGCCCCTGAACCAGGTCAGATGGTTCTCTCGCCAAGTCTGACGGATTACGACAAGGAAATTTCCAACCGTGGTGTTACATCTATCTGTTGTATCACTGTTACATCGATAGGCCACTCACCCATTAAGTAGTTTAGGTTGAAGAGACTCAAATCCATGGCTTTGTCTAAAGAAAGTACCCAAAGCATCTGGCTAGATAAGGTCCCCTATGCTTTTCAGTGGGATCTGTGCCTTGATGCAAATAAAACCACAGAACCTTGGGGCCTATAAAGAGAGGAGGTTCTCTCCCAGAGTGTTTGGGATGAAATGTTCCACATTCAAGCTGAACAGGAGGTTCTAGGTGAGTTTTAAGTATTGCCATGCATAAGTGACCACTGAAATGTGCACTCCTGGACTTGACTTCTAAAGAACTTCCTCAGATGTGATCCTTCTGGCCTTTTTGCTTTCCCAAAAATTATCAAGAACCCACGGATATTTTACTGCAATTAAATTATCCATGAATATATATTTTATTTGCTTAAATCAAGTTCCTGAAATCTACAGTGTGGGCAGAATAGCAGCAAGAAAGAACTTGATAGTTATTTCTTGAAAGAAATAACATTGATAAATGTGAGGGTTATTAAGGGTTAATAAGAGAGGCAGATGGTTAGGAATTGAATTGATTTGAATGACTTATCTAAGAAAATGAAATAAAAATCTCAAGAGGACTGGGATTTTTAGGGGATTTTGACATCCCATGTCCCCATCAGGCACCCAGCAGCCCAGTGGGTGCTCTTCTCACAGTGTTTTCAGCTGTCTTTTTCCATCAGACCACAAAAACCAGAACCTGTAAACCCTACAGAGAGGATGTTGATATCCTCAGAGACCCTTTGGCTGCACTGTTTCAAAGTTTCGGAGGAATTTGGTTGAATCAGCTTATATGAGGAGATGGTTAGCTGGCTTTTACTTATGGATGCATTTGGTCCACCAGTAATCAGGTAACACATCCACCCAGTGCTCATTCCCACCACTAAGAGCAGAAAACAGCTATGTCCAATGTCTGAAGACCCACAGTCTGAACACTCCTATGTCAGCCACCTTTTATTATTCACTTCTTTCTGGGCTTGATGAAAGGTCTTGCTTTCTTCTGCATGTTATTGTGCCCAATACTATGTCATCTTTTCTGTTTTCTTGCATTCAACACAATAAAAGACCTGATTTCTGGATAAATGAGGGCAAATTCTTGCTGTAAACAGGGTAAGAGGGAGGGGAATAACAGAAGGATGTCCTGGAACTGAAGCTGCAGTCCTAGACTTACTCAGAATAACCAGTCTATTTTTGCTTCCTTCTTAGCACAATGTTTTTCCTTGGTTTTCTGATGAATTCAGGGTCTAGATAAATTCATTTAGTGAACAGATGATATAGCTCAAGATATTATTCCACTCTCCCCCACAGTTCATTCAACCCTGAGAGATCAGTTTGAACTTCTGCAGGAGGTGGCTGGAGCTAAGCCATCAGATGCTCTGCTGAAGTAGCTGAGGACTCTCCTCAAGGCAGCAGTGTGTGACAGGACAGCAGAGCTGAGCAGCAAAGGAGCTGCAATAGCCTGACTCACCACCACAGCTAATGGAGAATTTGTGTCTAAGTATTTTCTCTCACGGTTCTTTTCTACTTGGTTGTTTGGAGGAAGGGAGACCCTTATTATTAGTGAAAAGTGCGCACAGAAATACGCCTGGCTCTAATTTAATTCATTTACTTGTGTCAAGAGGCACTAAGAGCCCAGTGTGGATAAGCCCAAGTATAAATAGCCAGTCACATATCCAGTTTAAATTTAGATATTTACTTATACAGCATGCCAGAATCCAACCAAATTCAGCGCAGTGGCATCCAAGTTGGAAGTATTCTGAAGGCAGGGCAGAATTCAAGAGTTGGTGCATCAACAAGAACCTGAGGACTGTGTTTAAACAGAATAACACAAAGAGAAGCATTTGCAGATATTATTCATGTACTTAACAACTGGAAGCAAAGAGCTCCCACCTAGCCTACTAATACAGCAAAGTTTGGGAATTTCCCTCCACAGCTCATGGATATATTAAGCCTCAGAGCCCTAAACCAGGAATGCTGTGGCTGGAGGTATTCCTTCTGGGCAAGGTGGAAGGGGCTGGCCCTGCTGTTTGCAGAGGACATCCCTCCTGTCACAGAGATGTGAGCACAAGGCAGGTTTGATTCCCTCACCTGGCTGCAGGGACCGGCACTCAGCACGTCTCTAAGTGCTGTAGTCAGAGGCAGTGAAAGACTGTTCAGAGTCAGGTCAGATTTTAGCATCCATTTCATTAAAGCTCCTTTTTTTGCTCATCAAAACAACATTGCCACACACAGCATTGTATATCTGAGTCACCAAAAAGTGCGTATGTATGATTTACAGTCCTGTCTTTCATTACAGTCTTGTAAGTAAATTCATGCTCATGATTAGCTTTCCTACAGATGTCTAAAGACTGGCTACTAGTCAGGGGACAAATGCAAGGTCAGCATCACCAAGACCAGTTTCCCTTGTATAATCAGTGTATTTTATCTCTGCACAGGAGGTACCAGTTCATCACCAGCCCCTCTGTGGGGGCTGCCGACAAAGAGGCTAATCAGTCCCAAATTGTCTGGCTTCCTGATGCAGACACATGACACTGAGGCTCAGACCACCAGCTCTCTTCTCCCAAGCCACAAAATGTGCATCAGAGGGGTATGATGTTCTGTTCATAAGACAGAGGTGAAAGGCTCTATATCCAATTACAGATCCCCTGGGCCAGCTAGTGTCCTTGTTTACATTTTTGTCAGAAAAAATCAAGGATGTTTTTACATTTGTGAATGGAAAGGCAGGAACAGGAGTGCATGTGAAGTGGTATTTCTTAGTTTCCCCATCTGACTCAGTGTTGGATGACAGCCAAGGAAGGAAGGGAATTGCCAACTCTCCAGCTGTGAGAACGGGGACACACAAAACCAAGGATTTCTCTGGCACCCGGTGGAAGCTATGGGGAATCTCTGAAGTCACCTTCTGAGCTGATTGCTGCATCCTGGTGACCGTGCCGGTCTAAACTACTGTACAGAGATCTGAGAGAACATGCCTCCTGGTGGTTTCATTAAAGAGCATGTCTGTGGGGAGCTCTCCAGCCTTGGGTCTTGCAAAATGGTCCAGGCTTGGAGGACTTGACTCATCAGATTTCCTCTAGGCCCTTTGGAAATATTCTTGTTTACCACACTGTGGTTTGGGATCATTACATCCTGAAATACAAAAAGATGCCCAGATTCCTATTGCTACTGGAGTTACAAATACTTAAAATAACCTGTGAATGACCCTTCTCAGAGCAAATCAATAGGAGCAACTTATAGAAAAGCAGCATTAATATTTCTATAATGCTGAGTTAAGTAACACCAAACGGTGTTCCCAGTCTTACTGATTCACCCATCTGTGCTGTTCAGCCAGTAGATTCGTTTCTGGCAAGGTTTTGACCTGACTAACTAGCTTTTTCCAAGATGAGAAACAACTGGAGGAGCTAGCACATGCCTGGGAGCACTGCAAACCAAGTCTGGGTGCAGATCTTTCTTTGCTTTGGGAGTCAGGAGAATCCCTTTATCTGTCTTCTGTAAGCTCATATGTAGGTTCTGGAAGATAGGAAAGTACATATGCAACTCTTTGTGCACCAGCTGGCCTCAAGGCACAAGGACAGTCACAAGTACATGTCACTCTACGGGACAGTCACAGCCTAAAGGTCTGACTACAAAAACCAGTACTGTGGTATTTGTTGTTGTAGGAAGCTCCACAGCAGCCTGCAGAGAAGAACCTCTTCTCTCACATGGTCAGAGACACATCTATTTCACACACTGCATGAAGGTGTTCTTTATCTTACAGACGTTTGGGCCCTCACAATTCCACTCTGCCCTCACCTGTTTATATAAGAAGCCAATATTTTGGTCACACAACTTCAAGGACCAGGTGCCATAGGCTTTGTGGTCCTAAGGAAAGAGGCCTGCAGGCACTGTCCTATGGATTGTCCTTTTCTGTTCTTCCACCTCATGGTGCAACCCCAGTCCAGCTGTGAGAATTATGAAGGAAAAAGTTCCTTGGGAGCAGGCCAGAGGTAGGATGTACTGTGCTGGCAGGGCTAATTTGGACTTAAATATAGTGTAAGGTCTTTTATGCCTGTTGTTTTTCTGAAGGCTTTTAACACTTTCAGTTCACCCATGACACCACAGTCATTTCCTTGAATGAACCAATTTAAAATATACTCCCTTCTTCGATCTGAAAAGCAGCTACCTTTATTTCAGTTCCACTCTCACTTATTCACACCCCTGCCTCCTCTTACGGCTGTCCTGCTGCCTCTGCTCCATGCTCTGCCTCCTCATCTTCATTGCTGCCACTTCTCCTACACTGTCTCACAGAAATCTGCTCCAGCTCCTTCTTCCCCTTCTCTCATTAGCCAAAGCTTTTTTTCTGTTTTGTTGTAATAACTGGCTGTGGGCAGCACTGCAGCCCAAAGACTTCACTCTGCTGAAGCACGTGGGAGTCTTCCCATTGACTCCTGACTCTCCCAGTGGAGACAGATTTCTCTAAAGTTTTGATGATTTCTTTACTCTTCTGCAAGCAAGAAAGGCATGTGTGCAAACCAGATCCTTCATGGGATTCATCAAAGGCCAGCAGTAGCTGATGAATGAAATTTAAGACGTGATTATAAAATGAAACTTACAGTTTAGTCCATTTCCTCTAAATCTTTCTAAAGTTGACTTCATTCACATGTAAATATTTTGATATTGTGGAACACAGACCATCTCAGCTGTTTCAGTTAGTTTGTGTGAGGTTATAGGAAAGGTACTAGAAATGATGGTTGCAATCTGCTACTTTGGTCCAAACATAACCTGCACTAGATTGCCCAAATTTCTGAACGTCACAGTACCATAAATTTGTGCAATTATAAATGTAGAGACAAAAAGTATGTAGACTCAAAGAAAACATCTGAATTAACATCATATAATGGTAAATAGATTCCCATAAAAGCTATAGAAGATTTGCAGAGAGTAGCTCTTAAACCATGACCAGAAAAAAAATTATCCCATACAGCTAAAAACTTAAATGCAGTATCAGGATGATTTTGCCTTTTAAATGACATACATTGGGTTATTACCATGAGGTCTTAGGAAAATTCTGAGTGGAACTGTTTAATGCAAAGTGTCCAAAGTGCACCTGAGAACAAATGAAGTCCTGAGACTCCTTAAATGTAGGGCTGTAAGGTCTCTTTCTCTATATTGGCACTGGAAGACATAGTTAAATCAGCTAGAAAAAATGCTAAGTTATTAAAATACCCTTTTTCTTATAGAAAACATTAATCTCCCTAGCTCTTTAGTCACTGCTAGGTAAAGAACTTCATCTGCTCTAGTTTAAGTCAATGGCTATGTCCTGATTGACTTAAATGGGGAAATGGCTGGGCCACAAATGCAGAACAGGAGGAAGCTGATTGAAAATGGCTTCATATTTCTGTGAGAGCAAAGGAAAATATCTGTAAACAATTTCCTTCTAAGGCCTTTTAGAACCAAAGTGATTAATGGAAAGCAACTGGCAGAAAAGCAACAACCAACTCACTGAATGGAGAAAAATAAATAGAACATTTACAAAATCATCTTCCAGGGCAGCCAGCATCCTTCTCACACCTATATTTATTTTTAATGCTATCTAAATGTGAATACATTAAGGAAATGTAATTTTTTGCTTATTTTCTTAGCATCACCTACCTTCTTTTCCAACATCACTAGAGCTGCATGACATATAATAACATGCTCAGTAAGCTTTGACTGCTTTGACAATTATTTGATCTTATATGGTTCTATTGTGTCTGTTAAAAAATTGAGGCACAATGAGTGTGTGAACATAAATATTAATTGCAAACACATTCTGTTTATCCTGCAACGTGTAAATGAAGAAAAGATACTGCTTAAAAGAAAAGCAGTAGTTTCTTCCGTAAAAAAAAAAAAAAAAAAGAGACCGCTAATGTTCTTATCTTTCCTGTTCTTATCTGGTACAGAGCACTTTCAATCCATCTAGACAGTACTCTTCTTGTCTAATCGAACTGCTGAGAGATAAGAGGTTTTAGGGTTTCCTGACCATTGTTTGAACCTTTTTCTTCCTAGCTCAAAGAGGAAAGTCTTGAAAGTCTCTAAAGCTCCAACTGTAACTAATTAGGGAATCTGAGGAATATTCAGTTCAATGCAGAGGTTAACGAAAAGGAAAACTTCAAACCACTACAGAAATGACCTTAATGGGAGATTCAGATTTGAATTAAAGCTATAGTACGCTAGTCATTGGAGATTCAAGCTTCTTTTCTTCTTACTTGGAAAAGTTCAAAAGCCCACTGTTAAGCACGTAAAGAAAAAAACCTTCAAACCTTGAAAGGGTTGCCCATTTGTATCTATTTTTATCTAAGTATTGAGCCATTTTAATGGAGATGAGCAAACAGCTGGGCAATTAGCTGAGTTGGTTGTGTAGACTTATAGCTTGGACCAAAATAGGGAAATACTCTGAGTGTAAAGGAAAAATTAATGCTGTTTTGTAAACAACTGTAAATAGCTCTTAGAATTTAAATTAAATGCATAATATGACATTCCAGAAAGAGAACACTAAATTTGCTGATTTTATTCCTTTCTGTTATAATATTATTTGGCTATGTGAGAAGTCATTTTAAGCAAACACAAAAGCCGTGTGAAAGCAAAGCATGCTTGACAGAGATCAAGAGACAGTGAACAAGTTTCCAGACAGTTGCATGGTTTTGTTTTATCCCAATTGAATTTCAATTCCTCGTAGTATTGACTACAATAGACTAACATTTAATTAGAGAACCTTTTAAAATGATCACTCCTCCCTGGATTTAATGGCAAATTAAAGAGGGAACACTTCTCAGAATTTAGTTTCCTGCTTTTAAAATTAAATTTTTTCTTGTCTTGTAGAACTTAAAAATGTCATCAGGCTTTTATTGTCTGCACTTTGTTATGAATCACATAAAATTCATTAAACATGGCATTTTTCATCATGTCATGTGTATATTAGTGAAATCATTACAAAAGTGTTTCAATAAATCACCAGATCAACTGCCATAGAAAAGCCAATAGGAGAGTTAAAAATAACTGTTCTTTCATGGTTTCCCACAGTAATGCGACTGTCTCAAACTCTAGGCAATTTATTTATAGTCCCTTTTTAATAGTAGCTACTTAGTTGAATTTCCGCCTTCATATTTGGGTTGTTTCATCTAGGCATGAGTATCAGTCCCAGCCTGATTGTTTGGACTCAACTCTAATTTCTCCCAGATTGTCCATGGAGCATGTACATTACAGAACTTTGTAGCTGAAAAGAAACACACACCAAAAACTGTAGCCCAATAACCTTCACTGAGGCAGGATCAAGCAGACTAAATCCTCCTCAGTAGAGGGTCATCTGCCTGTTCTTGAAAACATTCAGTGAAGGGTCTTTCACACATAACTTGCCAGCCAGGGTTTCAAATCCCTTATAATAGAAAGGTTTTTTTCTTTTACAATATAAAACTTTTGTTTATGAACAAACTTATTCTCTTCCCTACTGAACACGGAGCACAATGGTTTCCTCTCCTCCCTATAGCAATATTAACATACAAGAAGCATGCCATGTTCTCCTCAAACTTCTTTTTTTAGGTACCCAGTTCCTTCAGATTTTCCATATTTGTGCTCTTCATCCCTTATCACTCAGGCACCAGGCCTGACCTTCACCACCTTAGCTACACTATCTAAACCTTGTTATGACCCTCCTAACACTCCTGAAACACTCTGATGAAAAAGTGCTGAGAGACTTGGTTTGCTCAGCCTGGAGAAGAGAGTGCACTTGGGAGACCTTATTGCAAACTTCCAATATGTAAAGGAGGTTTATATGAAAGGCAGAGAGAAACATTTATCAAGGCCAGTTGTGACAGGACAAGGGGTAATGGTTTTAAACTAAAAGCAAGTAGGTTTAGGTTGGACACGAAGAAATTCTTTATTGTGAGGGTGCTGAGGCACTAGAACAGGTTGTTCAGGGAAGGTGTGGATGCTCCATCATTGGAAGTGTTCAAGGCCAGGCTGGATGGGTCTCTGAGTAACCTGGTCTAGTGCAAGGTGTCCCTGCCCATGGGAGGGTAGGGATACAGTAGATGACCTTTGAAGGTCTGCTCCAGCTCAAACCATTCCGTGATTCTATGATTCTAATGAAACCTAGGTAACAAACAGACAGAAATAGTTAGAACAAGACAGGTATTGGTTAACAAGCAAGTGACATTTTATATTCTTATTTAGTTTTAGCTCTATCATAATCTCCAAACTCACTTTGCTGTACTGCTTTCATTGCAAATTACTCCAGCTTGCATTTGGTCCTCACCTCAGTGTCCCTATCACAATTGTTCTTGAAGAATTTGCACCTGTCTGTTTTGAGTCACCTACCCAATTTGACAGACTTTGTATTCCCAAAAGAACCCCCTGGGCTGTCTCTGTCAAAGCTGACGGGCTCCATTTGTGCTGACAACCCATGCTTCAGTCACTGGTGCATCCCACAGGGACTGCAGAAGTTCATCTTTTTGCAATATCAGTCATTTATGTGCTGTTCCCTTTTACCTGTACCAGAAGGAGCAAGCAGGAACTTCATTTCTCTACAGCAGGAGAAACATTCCAAATTCTCAATTTTGCTGATCCGGTATAAAACATAAAGCTAATGCTGAGTATTTTAAGGATCAGGAAATGAGGAGCTTATTATTAAGTGTACAAAGCTTCTAGACCTTTAGAAAATGTTTAGAGAAATATTTTGACTGCTGGAAGTTGATCATAGGCACTAAAGGACTTTTTTAGCTGGAAAAAGATTGGGACATAAAAGGAATGAGACTCGCTCTTGTGAAGTGCATTTAAACTGTCCTTTTAATAATAAAAAACAGTTGTCTTCAAGATGGGAAAACTTTTAAATATAAAAAAATAACACACAACAGGGAGCTGAAAGGAAAAACAAATTTAATTATGTATTCAAGACCATCCAAACCACCCACCCACATAATAAGTGTTTGCTGGCTACACAGACACTCTGGTTGCTATGGCTTAGCCAATGGCCTTTGTTTGCAAAGTAAACACCTTTGTTAAAAAATAAAAATATTACATGAAGTGAATGATCAAACTGTTATGACAACATCCTGCTCCCACTGAAATCAGCAGGCTACTTTCAGCAGGATGGGTGTTAAATATTTTCTTGTCTGATTAACAAAAGCCAGAGGAGCAGCAGGGAAATTGTCAGGAGCTGTGCTGAACTGACAGCCAGGCGTGCTGGTGAAGAGCAGAAAGTCTGATGAAGGGGCCGAGGGAGGAAGAGTAGAGGTTATGTCAGAGGTGCAGGACTACCAGGGTTGGGCTGTCAGAGCCACTGTATTAATCTTGGTGAATTAAATGTTGAATTTACTTGTAGAGACAGTCAACCTCCAGTGCCTGGGAGTTTTCACTGGCATTGCTTTATTTTTTAATATAGATGTAGCTCTTAAGACCTGACTGTCATTTTATCAATGGGCTTGAAAGCAAACTGCCTCCAGTGCAGTGTAGCAGATGCACATGGCAAAGCAGCCATAAATCACTTTTGCCTAACAAAATGCTGATTAATATTCAGTCTGTGTGTCATCATATGTGGCTGAGCCTGCTGGTACTTCAAAATTACAGACACTGAGAGGTTTAAAATTTCAATGAGCAGAGGAATTAATCTAACAGTGTACATAAAGCCTTTCCAAATACCCCTGAAATGAGGGGTCTCACCCTTCTGCAATCAGCAAAGTTTGCAGATGGTATGGGGGAGATTTGCTAAGTTTGAAAAGATGGGTCACTGCAGCAAAAGAGATGAAATATTGACTTTTTGCCTAGATATATATTTTATCTATGAAGGTAGGTATTTATGGTAGCAGGTTTATATTAGCTGAAAACTAAAACTGATGGCAATTGATAGCAGTTTGGTCCTCAAAGAAGGATGCTTTGTTATGGTACACACAGGCTAAAGCCTTTTGGAGCAGGCAGTCAAAGGGACCAATGCCAAAGCATATTTGCCCATTATCTGCAATAATTTCTCAGAGGATGCTGATTTCACTTTGTCACAGACATTCCTTGGTAGCTGATATTATCTCCTAGACAAGAAAATATCAAAAGAGACAAAAACGATCTGGGAAATTGCCATGATTTGCAAAAGCAGGAAACAAAAGAGTGCTGGGATTTTGGGAGGGCAAGATTTTGGAGGTCTGCGAGGATTCTGCACCAGATGAAAGGCAAAAGTAGCAACAACAACAAAAACAAAGTCAGCAAATCTTGCAATGGCAGGCATTCAAAAGCTCCCATGCTGAGAAAAAGAGACATCAAGTCCATCTGAAAACTAGTAAAGGTAGATGGATGCCAGCAAAAATAACTACTTTGTAGAGACAGAGACAAATTTTTTAAAACAAACTGACAGGCTACTGGAGGAATCGTCTAGTTTAACTTGATGTGACAATAGAGTCCAAAATAAATGTCGATGCAAACAAAATGAATAAATTAAAAATAAAAAGCTATTTACAAACCTAACTGCTTGGGAAGAGCAGGGAAGGGGAAAGCCTGTACCAGCAACAGCGTCCTTGCAGCCCTGCATTTCTAAAGACGCAGGGGGCAAGCTCCAGATAGACTCAGCACTGCCATGCTGAAATTGTGTGGTAAGTCATTAGGATGCAGTAATTTCAGTGAGAAAAAATCACCTAGAAATATATAATGGAGTAGAGCTAAGGTGAACTGGTATCTCTATATGCCTGTCTTGAGTAATCATTCAAATGGCCACTTCAGAACAACTTAGAAGAATTAAAGGTCTTGAAAAGTATGTTGAAATTAATGAAAGCCATTAGGCACTGCAATGCAATTTTGCAAGTAAGACAATGTGATGCTAGTAGGGCAATGACTGGGCTAAGAGAAATACTGCAGAGTGAATGTGTCCATGATGGTTAAATGTCTTCCAGAAGACTAAACCAAGTCAAACTAAGGTACATGCTTTCTTTTTTCTTTTTTCAAATAATTATTTGTCAAATATCATTCTACTGTCAAAAAGACAGAGTGTGAAGGACTGGCGGGTTTGAAACCTTAGAGACAGGGGATCTGACAAAGTCCATTCAGGCACATGTGCTCTGCTTTCACCAGTTTTAAGTTTCCATGTTGCCACAGCTTCTGATAAAAGTAAGGAGCTGAAGACTGAGGTGAACTTCCAGGAAAGACCTTTTTTCCTTTGTCTGAATGAATTTGCAGAGGTCTTGGGAGCACTACACAAGCCCTCTCCTACATGAAGCCCCTGTTTTACTGAACTTCAGAAAGCTCAGTTTACATTAGCAAGAGATTGTGGTCAATTTGGTTCCTTATTTGAAAGATTTCAATTACTTGCCAAAATCCTTCTGAGGTATATGCGTGATTTGTTTTACCAGGAAATCAGGGTTTAATCTACAGACATATATTTTTATGCCCTAAAATCAGAGATTTGTTTGAGAGAGAGCGAGAAAGAAAGAGGGATGTTTCATATGAGAGATGTAAACAAATATCTAAAGAGCCTGCTGTCATGGTCCATACACAATTAGACCGAGATTCCCTGAGGGATAAGGGAACATCAGTCTGACCCTGTTAAATTCAACTTTTGCATTCATTCAATATATGCAGTGAAGATGTGAGTATCTTGGTCAAAAGTGGATTAAAGTGCTTTGAAACAGCTGGGCTCATCTGGTATTTTACCAGGCATTCAATCTTGTATAGGAGAGCAATGCTAAATTTTTTAATTTATTTTTTAAAATCCTTGTAAATACTGTTATATGATTTTCTGGGAAAACAAACCCAACACCAAAAAAAGCATTCATACAACAGACTACAAAAAAGATTTCTGATTCTATAGTGAGGTATTAAAATCAGTTGATATTCTTACTAATATTAATTGCAAACATAGCTCCTGGATCTTCTCCTAAAATCCTTGAAAAGGATTTTAGGAACCTGAAGAGAAATTGCTATGCCTTAATAACAAAATATCCTTTTATTATTTTCTCATAAGTCATAAGCGAGTCTGGGTAGGAGAAAAATGCCATCTCACAACACAGCACTGGAGAACTGATCAGGTCTTTTAATCCAGAGCCTCTTTTTACAGTAATTTTCCACATAGTTTTTCCTTCTGGGAACATCTGGTAATAGCTGTATGCATTTCAAACCAGGAAACCATAAAGCAAGAAGGCACTTGGCCAGACTGTTATGTATTATGATAAGTAATAAACAGAATGCACCCTCACGTTCATACAAATGCGGTGTATTGAGGGATGTTAACACAAAGCATCAGATTTTCTATCCATGTATCTCAAATGCACACTTACAAATGAATTCAGAACCATAAGGTTTTGAAGACAAAAAGACTTCTTAACCATCTAGTTCCTCTCCCTGCCAATACAAGATTGCCCCTCGACATACATTCACATGTGGGCTGTTGGGGTTTCCCTCCCTCCTTCTGTCTTACTTCACATGTATGTGGAATATTTAATCAGCAGCAAGAATGCCTGTGAAACTCAGCACTGTGGTACTGGAATGCAGCAGAAGCAACTCTGAATTTCCTGAATGCACTGAAAGGAGCCCAGCTGGTCAGTCCCTCCTGTCCTCTTCCTCCCCCTTCTCAAATCCAACCAGAAGATTCAGCCTTCACATGCCAAGATTTTTGTCTGTGAGCACACACAGGTTCCAAGTAAAGCACTGCCAAGGAGAGACTGCTGCAATTAATAAAATTAACAGAAATCCAGCAGAATGCTGACTCCCAGCTTGACTCAAAGCCAATCTGTCCTTTCAGGAAAGGTCACCCCCAGCTCCAGATGCAGCAGAGCAGTCCACGTGCTCCTGGGGTTTGCCCTGCCACAGACAGCGTGGCTGGCATTTCTGGATGCTGTGTGTGTCATGAGCAGGCTCACGCTGGGAAATTGCACAGAGCAATCAATACCTTCCAGCCGCCTGACCAGAGCTCTGCTAGCAACTCTGGTGGCAATTCTAGGAATGATCCTGTGTGTGAATGGGGAGCTTGGTCTTGCTGGGAAGCAGTAACCACCAAGGGAATTACAAGGAGGGGCAGCATATCTCAACAGGAAAGTCATCCAGGAAGTCTCATTTCCAAGAACCAGCTGGTAAACAGTTTAGAGCACCCTTTTCACATCTGCAACACTCAGCAATTAATGAGGCACTCATGTACCTATAAAATAACCAATTCAGTCCTGTTTATTTATATCACTGTTTGAGAACTTTGTCACTGGCTTTGAAGAGGGAAAACTAGGCTGAGTCCCAGATACAAAATTAGGGAGTGCTGGCACGGTAAAATGACCTATCTCTCCTGTTCAACAAGCAGTGGTAGTGGTTTTAATTTAATGTCAAAGGTGTTTGGAGTGGCCATTAACAGGTAATTAACAGTCCGAAATACCCCAATCTACGAGACTGCTCAGGATTATATTGTTAAGTTAGTTTACAGCTGCCAAAATATTTGTCAGACCAGCAATACACAACCTGAGAATCCTTCCCCACCATTTCTCCTGAGCCACATGAACTGGGGTGAGCGCAGCTCCCATCCAAAGCACAAGCCTGCACTGGGAAACCCTGTTCAGGCTGTGAAATGAAGTTTGTTTTTCCACGCTGAACCAGAGCCTTGCAGAGTAGAGACAGGCAACCTTCGGCGGGGTCCACGTTAGAAGAATACAGCTGCTCTTTTCTAACAGGGGGGAAGAAGGAGGCTTTTATGGCTGTCCCTGAAGAGAGCCCTCTTACAATGCATCGCAGTGTCTAAACAGACCTACGTGCTCTGATCCCACTTGGCAATAATGAGGGACTTGTATTCCTCAGGCTTCGGGGACCAGCTCGCCCGTCGGGCTGCAGATGCCGGCTCCAGTTACAGCGGCAGCGCGTTAAAAACCTGCGACATTTAAGCGGGGATGAAAATTAAAATTGTCTTTAGCCATTGTCCGTGTATTTACCCTTTGCTTTGCTCTGTTTCCATAGCAATAATAAAAAAAAAGGGATCACATGCATCCCTCTCGGAGTGGGGGGAAGGAGGAGGGACGAGCCGCCGTTCTGCGGACAACCGCGCCCCGCCGTGGCTCCGCACCGGGAGCGGCCCCGCGCCCCGCACACCGCTCCACACCGCACCCCCGCACCGGGAGCGGCCCCAAACCCCGCACANCACCGCACCCCCGCACCGGGAGCGGCCCCAAACCCCGCTCCACACCGCACCCCCGCACCGGGACCGGCCCCAAACCCCGCACACCGCTCCACACCGCACCCCCGCACCGGGAGCGGCCCCGCACCCCTCTCCACACCGCACCCCCGCGCCCCACACAGCGCTCCCCCCGTGCAGAACAGCCCCGTGCACTGACTGCCCTGGGTTCTGAGGATGCACGCTGAGGAAAGGGGTCGAACGAATTTGCTCTGAGCACTGCCAGACAGCGAGGGGGTTTTGTGGTGCACCATCAAATCACAGAATCATGGAATGCTTTGGGTTGGAAGAGACCTTCAAAGGTCATCTAGTTCCAGCCTATCCACCATGGGCAGGGACACCCTCCACTAGACCGGGCTGCTCATATCTCTATCCCACCTGGCCACTCACACTTCCAGGGATGGGACATCCACAGCTTCTCTGGCAACCTGCTGCACTGTCTCACCAACCTCTGAGTCAAGAATTTCTTCATATTATCTAATCTACACTTATCCTCTTTTTGTTTCAAGTCATTACCCCTTGTCATATCACTACATGACCTTGGTATTTGGTGCCACTGCTAGATGGTCTCCCTGGAGCCTTGTTCCAGCCCTCTGATCATTGCTGTAGTCCTCCTCCAGATTCACTCCAACAGCTCCATGTATTCCTTATGTTGTGGGCCCCAGAGCTGGATGAAGAGCCCCAGTGGGTCTCACGAGAGTATAGGGGTAGAATCCCCTTCCTCAACCTGTGGTCATGCTGCTTTTGATGCAGCCCAGAACATGTTTGGCTTTCTGGACTGCCAAGACCATATTACCAGATCATGTTGAGCTTCTAATGAACCAGCAGCCCTAAGTCCTTCTCCTCAGGGCTGTTCTCAACCCATTTTCTGCCCAGCCTGTATCTGTATTTGGGATTGCTCTGACCCAGATGCAACACCTTTTTCTTGGCCTTGTTGAACTTCATGAGGTTCCCACAGGCTCACCTCTTCAGGCTTTCTCTTTGTTCCCAGGGGGTGGGGGGACGACGTTTGGTGAGATTTAGCAATTTTGTGTCTAGTGATTATTTACTGTTATTTTTTGCCTATTGCTGTTTTGCTAGTTAGTAAACTGTTATTTTTCCTCTTATATCTACTTGTATTTCATTCCTCCTTAATGATGGAAAGGGACTAATTAAAACTATAAGGAGAGGTAACTCATTCCATGGTGTCTACTTCTTAAATTGTCTTAAATAAAGACACTCTAGTGGGCCAGATTAAAAAGAAAGCTATTGCCTCACTGTTAGTTCTGTCATCAGCCTTTTCCCTGAATATTTGATGAACTCCAGGGAATTTCTACCTATATGAGCACAAACACAGCAGTTAGTCATGACCAACAGAGCACAGCAGCTGCTCTCCCATTATCTGTCTACATCTCATCAGGTATGTTGGGGGTTAGATTCTTTTCAGTGAATTTCTTTCCATTTTGTTGCCAAGTAATTGGTAAATGGGCCATTAAGATACGACAGAACTAGTCAGGGCCTTGACACACCACTGAAATGGTTCTGGGGGAGAGGGGGGAACAGTGTGTGTTTTGGCAGTTTCTTAGCTGGGAAGGGGGTCACTCTTTGCCCGGTTTGGAGGGTGGACAGTTGTGGGTCTGAGTGCTGGATTTTTTCCTGCTTAGGGGACTCAGTACTGTTGCGGAGTTCTCCTTGCTGTTTTCTGCTCACCGTTCTCCTCACTCCTAACCGTTCTGGTTACCAGAGGGAGAGAGAGAGAGAAAAAAGAGAGAGAGAAAGAGAGAGAAAGGGAGAGAGAGCTCCAGGTGTCTGTGGGCTGTAACTGCTGAAGCTACTGGCTGAGATCTCCACCACTTACCTGAGTGTCTCTCTCTTCAGGAGAGACCAAAAGCCCCACCCCTTCCCTATCTCTGGAGACAGAGAGCCCCAGTTGCCTGTTGCCTGAGACCTCCACTGCTGCCACCGCCAGGACACCGCTCCGGACATGTGAGAACACAGGGAAAACTGAAACCCTTCCCCCTCCACCTTTGCTCTGTGTCCTCCTCTGGGGCTGCCATTGTCCCGAGGAGATTCCCAAGCTCATGCCAGAGTCCCCTGAGGCTGTGGGGGAACCATTGCAGCCCCTCTGCCCTGCCTGACCCAGCAGTGCCCCCAGAGGCCGCAGGGGAGGTACTGCAGCCTCCCTGCCTCACCAGCACCCCCTGCTGGGTGTGGTCATAACTGCACCACAGAGGAAGCCACGTGACGGGTGGGAAAAGCTTGTTACTGGTTTTTTGGTTTTTATTGCTGTTGTTCATTCTGTCGTGTTACGTATATACATACTAGTAAAGAACTGTTATTCCTTTTCCCATATTTGTGCTCATAAATCCTGTAATTTCAAAGTTACGGTAATTCAGGGGGAGGGGTCATTTTTTCCCTTCCAGGAAGGTTCCCACCTGCCTTGGCAGACATCTGTCTTTCAAACCAAGAGAAAGTATTTTATTGTAGCATCATAAATGACAATATGAGATTCCTTAGACTTAGAAATTAAACTTAACAGAGAAGTTAGAAAAAAGACTGAAATAAAGAAACCCCCTCCCATCAAAATAAGGTTTACAATTTTCAGAACATTTTAGCATTAATTGTTTCCTAATTACTAACTAAGCTGATTTTACAACTCTGTTATTATAAATTCTTAGCAAAATTTGGTTAGAAGACACCTCAGGAGGTATGTAGGCCGGTACCCTCCCCACAGCAGAGCTAACCTCCAGCCTCTGTCGCATTGTCCAGAACCTGACATCCAGGACACCTTGGCAAAGCCCAAGGGTGGCACTCTCAGGGCACCTGCTACAGTGCTGAAACAGGCTTATGCTGAAAAGCTTTCCCATTTTGCCCAATCTGAATTTTCCTCTTGCAATTTGTGACTGTTGTCCCCCATCCTTTTACTTGCCTCATCTCTGCAAATCCCCTTTATGTAGGGAACAGAAGCTTCTGTCATGCAGTGCCTGGCATGCAGAACTGCAATAGGGATGGGCTGTCTTCCCATTCCCTCAGCCCATGCTTTCAGAGCAGATATAAATGAATGTAGGAAAGGAGACAAACCAATTGCAAGTGTACCTCAGATACATCTTTTCAAAACACTTAGCATAAAAAAAAATCAAGAAATAATGGTTTCTACTAAATAAAGTTGCTTCTTATGTGGATGATATTGCAAAGGAATTCAGTGCTTTTATAGAAGAGAATGAAGATACAGCTTTCCTCAAGATATGAAAGAGATTTAGCATAAGAATCAGAAAGCAAACTTTCCTAACACAGAATTGTCTTTTACCTTAAAGTTAGAGATATTCACATGATGGACAGATACAGAGTTGCCTCTGCTCACTTTTAAAAGTTTGTTTGGGTACTGGAATTTATACCCAACTGTCCTGATTTTGGCTGGGATAGTGTTATTTTTCTTCCTAGTAACTGATACAGTGCTGTATTAGGATTTCAGATGAGAATAATGTTGTTAACATGCTGATGTTTTAGTTGTTGCTGAGCAGTTCTTAGACAGCATCAAAGATTTTTCTGCTCTTCACCCACCTCAGCATCGAGGACAGCTGACCCCACGTGATCCGAAGGATATTCCACGCCCTGCAGTGTCATGCTGAACAATAAAGCTGTGGGGTGTTGGCTGGGGGGCAGTGAACTGCTTGGGGAATGGCTGGGCATCAGTCAGTGAGTGGTGAGCAAATTGCACTGTGCATCACTTTCTTTGCATATTCTTCGATCACTATTATTAATCTCCCTTCCTTTTCTGTTGTACTAAAAACTATCTTCATCTCAACCCATGAGTTTTACCTTTCTTCTGATTCTCTCCCTCATTCTACCGGGGGTAGTGAGTAAACTGCTCTGGGATGTTTAGCTGTGTGCTGAGTTAAACCACAGCAACAAAGCATCTGTAGTATTCAAGTAATTTTTCTTGTTTCTTGGAGCCTTAATCCAGGCTGCAAAGAGCTCTTTGCTGTCAGCTAGATTGCAGCTAATATGGCCATCTTTTTAGCTTTCAACTTGTAATATCTGATTTATGAAACATTCAATAAATCAAGTGCATTGGTGGGAAAAAACAAACTATGTATCTAATAGAAAAAATATAAAGAGGTAGAAATTATAAGTGATTCATTTTTTGGAAAGTACAGAGCGTAATCTAGGTTTGGAGCATGTTTTTTGTGTTTAGAAGAGAGTTTCCATTACAAACATAAAAGTAGTCTTCAAGAGAGTTGTTCTCTGGTTTCATATACATCTCAACTATCTTGTCAGCACTTATTTTAGTGGAGGGATATGGCCTAAGAGTACGAGGAACAGAGTATTTTCACTATTATTTTCCAAGTGGGAATCTAATAGAGGTATATGGTTGTGAATAGATCCAGAGCCTTTTATTAGCCAGAAGTCTTGCACAACTTAGAAGTGCCAGCAGCCATTTATTTTGTCTGTATTTAAATAATAAGAAGAGATTCAAATAACATAAAGAGCCCTTGACTTTCTTTTGAATAAATCAGTGCGGTTTTTTTTCACAAGCAAGAAATTTTGCTGAAGGACATGATAAACAAGGGCATAAAGTTAATTGAAGCTAAAAATAAGTTTTATTAACTGATCCAGTGTCTTTTTCCAAGGATTGTGAACAAAAAGCACATGGTATTCATAGCTCTGTAATTTATATGGTCATATATGAATGTAGACATCCTGAGGACCCCACACATTTTTGTCAACTCATGACCACATTTTTGCTTCTGCAGTCATATTTGATGCACATGCTGGCATCTCATATCAAACTTATTGACTTGGTGTGTATGTCCTTCCAGGAAAATAGCCATTCCTGGTGAGGGCATTACAGATCTATGATTACGTCTCCTAGACAGGGATGAGGGGAAACTCTTCAGTTTCATAAAGCATCAATTCTAGATCCAGAGCTTGAAGAGAGATTGATGGAAAAAGCAATACAATTTCAGAAAAAAAACCAGTGCAGGACCAATGCAGTGATTGTCCCTCTGTACTCAGCACTGGTGAGGCTGCACCTTGAATCCTGTGTGCAGTTCTGGGTCCCTCACTACAAGAAGGACATTGAGGGGCTGGAGCAAGTCCAGAGAAGGGCAATGGAGCTGGTGAAGGGTCTGGAGCACAAGTCTGATGAGGAGCAGCTGAGGGAGCTGGGGGTGTTTAGCCTGGAGAAAAGGAGGCTCAGGGGGACCTTATCACTCTCTACAACTCCCTGAAAGGAGGCTGTAGCCAGGTGGGGGTTGGTCTCTTCTCCCAGGTAACGAGTGACAGGACCAGAGGAAATGGCCTCAAGTTGTGAGGTTGGATATTAGAAATAATATCTTCACTGTTATGATGGTCAGAGACACTGGAACAGTCTGCCCAGGGAAGTGCTGGAGTCACCATTTCTGGAGGTATTTAGAAGGTGTCTAGATGTGGCACTTAGGGACATGGTTTAGTGGTGGACTTAGCAGTGCTGGGGTAGTGTTGGAATGAATGATCTCAAAGGTCTTTTCCAGCCTAAACTGTTCTATTATTCTGTGATTCTGTATTTTG
The DNA here is from genome assembly GCA_013400975.1 of Atrichornis clamosus. Taxonomy (NCBI): domain Eukaryota; kingdom Metazoa; phylum Chordata; class Aves; order Passeriformes; family Menuridae; genus Atrichornis; species Atrichornis clamosus. The sequence goes on along the minus strand of WBMZ01000613.1, from coordinate 2,781 downwards.
AAGATGATCAGTAAGTCTTAGGTTTGGAACAGGAAAAGCCCCACCATTGTCCTGCCTACTATGTGAAAACTTCTATTGGGAAAAAAAGACAGACACACCAGAGTAGTTCAAAATGTCTTTTGTCTCTTGTGTTCAGAAGAGAGAAGAACCTCAGCATTTTTTACCACTTTTTCAGTCAGGAAATATCTAGCCAAGTTGTTCTGTTCCATGCAATACTGCACTGCCCATGACGGGCTAAACCTATCCCTGTTCAGATGCTGCTGGCAATCACAGGCTCTGGCACTGTGAGAACAGGCTGCCAGGAGTATTTAAGAGTAGAATTCCACAGAGAAAAGGTGTTTCCTCAATGAACTAAGCAGAAAGAGACCAAGACAAACAACAGACAGCACGTCCAGCATCGCGGCCCATGAAAACACACTGCCAGATGAGCTGCCAGATGCACTTTGATAACGTGGCCTGCCTGTCTGTGTACCTCCGGACCAGAGCACCAGTTTCTGAAGAGGGCCTCAGATTTTTTCTTTTCTTGACATTTTTGTTTCCTAGGCATCCTACCGTTTGTCTGAAGCTGAAAGACTCCTCTGCCTCGTCTGTATATGTGATGGAAACAGATGAGTCCCAAGGGACAGTAGAACAACCTTTGCACTTGAGCAGCTTGGCAGAAGTGCAGCTGAGCCCTTCAGATCCTCCTCCAGAGCCTGGAGGAGCCCTAGGATGCTGACAAGGTTCACAGGGGTTTCCTTTCCGGTTCTGCTTTCTGCAGAAAGAAACGGATGGTGATCAAATTAGAAAAAATTATGACACCCCCTATTTGCTGGCAACATGTAATAGATAGATTAATAACTCACTGGCATGTGTTTTCTTCTTTATTTCCTTTCTTTTTGCTTATTCCTCAAACCTCAACACAATAGGAAAAAAAATTGTCTGTCTGTATTTCTTTGCAAATTACTTGTTAAAAAGCAAGATGTTTCTTGAAAAATCCCAAAGATGATATAAAATTCCACAGCTAGTTAGGAAACTGGATTGGAATTGCAGTAAATTCACTGTACTTGTCTTTCATCTGGGGTTCTTTTCACCTTGGATATTGAAAATATATATACACTTCTGAAAAACTCATGTTTCTTGAACCTCATGGTCATTCCTGGAAGTTCAGGGCCATGCTCTTAAAATTGAAGACCAAGATGTCAGGAATTTATCAGTAGAGTTAACAACAGTTGCTCCAAATCCTCAGTGTTCACACCTTATTAGTTCTGTCATGAAGCACAGCAAGTTGAACCTTCTAAGTGCGATGTACTCACTTATACATGGAATAATATTGGAAGAAGCTGTGAGTGACTTGATTCAATGGAAACAGTCATTAATTTCATAGACAGGTGATCACATCCCTTCCTTAAATGTTCTATCAAATGTTCAATGAAAAGGCTAAAGCAGAGGGTTTGGGGGAATTCTGGGCTATCAGGAGGTCATTTGTGTGGAAAAAAGAGTTGAAGGAAAGATAGAACAGAGTTCAGATTATTCCTTAATTGGAAGAAGTCATGACTGAACCCAAGGTATTCATGTATAGGTCCTCAAAGATTTGTGGAAACTCTGACAAAAATCAGTCATACAAACAGGAAAATGTGCTTAATCATTGAAGTTCTTGGAGTTAAGGTCTCCTAAAACTGGTCTTCTTCTGATTCAGGTCCTCACATTAGAGACCCCTATGTCAAGTAGCATATAAGGCTGTACTTTACGGCCATTGAAATAACATATATAGCTGTACTTTATGGCCATTCACTTATGAATTAGCAGCAGAATGATGAATGGTGATGGAGTGATCACATTAGCAGTAACGTAGGTCAGGATTATCTTCTGTATTTGCAGCTTCTCTCTAATTCCTGTGCAAACCAACAAAGATATTTATTCAATACATTGAAGTGTGGCTACTGAATCATGCACTAGATAAACATTTATCTACATGCTCCAGTTTTTCTCCTGTTAGTCTTCTGCACTAGAGGAGTAGGGGAAGGAGACAGGCTCTGAGTGTGTGTGGGCAAAATCTGTGGTAGGCAAGAACCCAAGGGCACCGGAGGAGATGACACAGGGGTAGAAGCTGCAATAAAGAATTACCATGTGAAGCCTCAAACTGTACTGAATTTAGCTGGCATCCAAGCCACACAGACACAGCCAGCTCAGAGAAGCCCCTAATCTCCCACAGAAATTACAGTGAGCAGATCTTTTCAACAGGAAATACTGCCTGGAGTGGAAATTCACTTTGCATTTGTTGGGAAGTCTGACAGATATAAGGTGTTTTTAGCACATGGCAGCAGCTGGGTCAAGGCTGGACAAAAGTGTGGTTCCTGTTTCTGCAACAGGGAGATCTTTGGGACACTTTGGAGCACACTTCCCCTGATGCCAGTGAAAGTCAATCCAGGGTTTCTTACTTAAAATCAGAAGTCTCAGCTGAGCTCTAAGCCGAAAGTAGCTTTAATACCCAGGATCACAAAGAGAAGGTACTTCTTTTTCCTGTTGCTGAGCAGTTATGAGCTTTGTCTCAGCATCACACATCTCTTCGTCCTGCCTCACTTGAATGAATGTCAAAAAAGGAATCAAAAATAGCTGTTTGGTCAGAACTTACTGTACAGAAAAGAGGTCAAAGGGAATTGGATTTCTGGATTTATAATCCAATTTCTGTTATACCACACAATGGAAGGGCCTTTCAGTTGCAGCTGTGGGCCAGGTGATGATAGATACTGTAGAAATGGATCTCAAATGACAATCCTTAACCAGCATGTGGTGGGTTTG
>WBMZ01000611.1:0-24860 GCA_013400975.1 Atrichornis clamosus | reverse complement strand
TAAGCTGCCCCCGCCCCGCCTGCCCCGCCCGCTGCGGCGGAGGGCACCGGGCACGGCGGCGGGGGGGGGGGGTCCTCAGGTAAGGGATGGCCGCGCTCTCCTGGGCTGCGTCGGTGTGTGTGGGAGGCCTGGGGAGGGAGTGCGGGGCTCCTGGCGGGGGAGGCCGAGGTCGCCTGGACGTGCGGGAGGGAATGTGAGGGTCTCATCCGTGAGTTGGAGGGCGAGCGCTGGGTACGAGGGGGACTTGTGAAAGGGCTTTTGGGAAGTTTAACCTTCTCCCTGCCGCGTTTTTTTTTCCTTTTTTTTTTTTCTTTAAAGAAAAAAGTGTTTGTTTACGCGTGTTCAAAGAGGCCCTCTTAACTGCGTGGTGAGGTGCCCACCTGTTTTTCTGTCCCGGAGGAATGGTCTTCTGCAAGAATTGTGAAGTTTTTGTGGGGATTGGTGCTTTCGTTGAGGGGATAAACGTTTCAAACTGTTGGAGAAGATGGATGCACCCTGTGCTCAAATTGTAGTAGGTGGACAGGCTGTGTTGGGAACGCTTGAGGTTTTGTAGTGCTTCTCTGCTTTTTGGAGGCTCAACGTAGCCGTTGCTTATCTGCAGAGATAATCAAGATATGGTGTGTTTGGGCTGCCGTGACGATCAGTTTGTCTTTTGTTAATGCCGCTTACCTTGCTGGAAGTTGTGTTTAGGGCTGCAGTTGGAAGTTATTTTTCCTTACCTTGAGGGAAGGAATAAGAGAAAGTTATGTAACATAAGTGTTCTAACCTATGTATCAGAGCTGCCTAATGGTACTGGGGCTCTGTTATTAACTTGAAAATAAGAGCACATTTTTATGTGAATCAACAAATGATTGTCTCTGTGGGTAGATTTGGCGCCACCAGAATCCTTTATTTCTTGTGTATACTGTCTTTTCCTTCATTAAAAGGCCAGGCAGTTTGATTAAATTGCGGCATTGTTTCCTGTACAATTTCTTTTTTTTTAAAAATCCTCCTTTGAAAACAAAAGAAAAATAAGAGGTACACCTGTGAGGGGATTGAGTTTCAGAGCTTTATGTGTTTAGATTAGCATTTTGAAAGCTATTCATGTTTGTGTTGCTTGTTGCCATCTGTTGCTGCATGCATAGGTAATTCTTTGGAGTGTATGATTTTTAGCATGCTTCCTGACCACTAGATGTGCATGAAGCAGTTGGATCACCTCTACAAAGATTTTGTAGAATAACAAAGTGACTGGATGATGGAGATGCAGCAGTCTCTGGGTTAGGTTTATAACACATTGGCTGCACTCAATTCAAGAAGAGCTGATTTCTTTTACAGATTTTCTAGACGGTTTTTTTTTGTCAGATAACCTTGTTTTTTGAGCCCTGTCAGTGGGTATCACATAGCCTAACCAAGTGCATTTAGTTAAGTGTATGCAATAAATAATATTTAGTATTGTTATGTATGAGCTTTCATTTGGCTGAAATGTTTTGGGTTTGTTGGGTTCTTTTCTTAAGTCTACATCTTTAAATAGGGTTCCATGTTTGTTCACTTTAGTTTGAGTTATTTGAAGCTGTATTATTTAATCTGTTGTCTCTGCATTAGGTTCAGTTGGCATATAAAAAGGCAGCTGCATGAGTATACTGCAGAGAGAATTACTATTTAAAAAAGGAAAAATATATTAGCTTAGTCATCTGTCTCTTAAACTTTGTTAATGTTACAAGGAGAGGAGAATAGTCATTCCTCATTTCGTAAATTGCTGGTACATGAAATGCATATTGTTGTGTATTCTGGTAGATTAACAAGTAAGCTACTATACCTTCTGAGTGGAAGTATGACCTTTTATATAAAAAATATGACTTCCTACTCTACTCTTTTAATGCTTACAGTTTGGGGATAGCTCTTAGGCTTTGTATTATTAGGCTTAAACATCTAGGGGTTTTGGATCTTCTTGCTGGCTTGGTATTCTTCAGACTACTTAGCTTTAAGTCTGTTAGCCTCCTTTCTAGTAGAATTGTATGTGTTTTGACACAGTTTGGGCTTTGACCTCTAAATCAGGTTTCAGAGGCTTTGGAATTGATGAAATGTGGATTTTAGCTGAAATGTATATTTTAATATACCTTTGCAGCTTGGGGCAGGTTAATCATGGTTCCCTATATGAAAGCCGTAGGAGCAACTTTGTTATTAGTGACTTTAGTGGGAGATAGGAATTTCAGTTTTGTTGTTGTTGTTCCTTTTGTTACTAATGCTTCATAAAAATAGCTTGAAGCGAATTTTTATTAAAGGAGTAAATCTGTTTCTATAATGCATAAATAAGAACTGAAGGTTATTCAAATGAAAGAGAACTTATTTGTGTGTTATTGTAAAGGAGACATCTTTTTATTGTCAGAAGAAGCTTCCTTAATCTTCAGTTAAAGAAATAGGGTGTTATTAACCTATTTGCTACATTTTAAAGGATACTCAGATTAAATTTATAGACTTAAATCAATATAAGTAAAAACATTCTTGGTATGATTCTGTCCATGATTGGTACATGTATAAAGTCTGTAGGACAAAGAGTGAAATGTGTAGGATTTGGGGGTTTTCTCACTCTCCCACTTCCTGTTGTGGAAATGTGTGCGAAGACAACCTTTGGGGTTCTTAGGACAGTGTTAAAAAGAAAATCATTGCATACCCCCTTTCTCCCTTTTTAGGTCATGTTTAACTAAATCACCCATGAAGAACAGCAAAATGGTAAAAATGCTAATCTTGGAAGGGCCCTTTGTAAGAGCTGTAGTGCACAAGTCCTATTGCTATTCTACCAGCTTGGCAGGTTGCTATCTGGAGTGAGGGCATAATACGTATAAACTTGAGTAATTTTGTGCTGCTTGCTTGACTTACCTACAATGTGAGATAAGGGTATATTTAAGAGTTTATAGCTGGCTTATGCATCTCTCGCCTTTTGACACGGGGTATGCCAGATCTTCCTTCGGGTGGGATAGCTTTTTAATTAAAACACTTGTTTATTTTTTCATACCTTGGTTAGTTATGTTTTACACTTATGAAGGGTATTGGGAACCTGAGTTCTCATAACTTACAAAGACTTAGTAATGTTTTTGGCAGTGCTGGCTTCTCAGGCTTCAGTGTGTACCTTAATGGGCTGTGTGAGAATTTGTGTTACTTAATCCCGTGGTTGGCCTCTGAGACAGGAAAGATTATGTATGGCAGTTTCTGAAGAGCCAAGTAACGTGCTGATTTGTTGGTGGAGGCTGGACTGAGACCAACCAACTCTTGCCATTCAAGAAATTAAAACTGCAGTTCAATAGCAAAAGATGGTTTTTATTGACTTATTTTGGTGAGATCTCTTTCAAAATAACCTTTTAATGTCTGGTTTAGCTTTTGGACTTCTAAAATCAAAAATAAAGGCAATCTTAAGTATTTAAACTCACTAATACTGTTGATATGCTTTGTAAAATTTCCTTTATTTTAGAAAAAACTCTTTAGTGTTCTGGTAGAGAACACAAACGTAGTATAAGCAGAGGTTTATACTTCTCTAAAATCATACATGAGAGGCTACTCCTGTAGTGGGATCCTGACATGCAATTCTGTTTCTCGCAAACTTTTCTTACTTAAAAACAAAAAAAGAGAGGTGGCTCGGTTATTCTTATGACCCGGGTTACCTTCCTTACAGTTCTTGACTGAACTGGAAAAATGGAAGATGCCTTACAGCCATGTGCAGCACTGCTGGTGCATCTGTGTCACGCTGGTGTCTAGCTACACCACTCCTTGATTGCTTCAGCTGAGCCTTTCCAGTGCTACTTACCACTAAGATAGGTATTGATTTGTTTGGGGTCACTTGGAAAAGCATATGATGTTCTTCATTATGCAGCTACATGGGTTTTGTTTCATTTTAAAAAGAGGAGAGGATGAAAATAAGAAGCCAGTCCCAAAGACTCAAAAGTTAAGGCTTGCATGTAATCAAAAGTGGATTCTGTTCAGTCCTGTTGGAGGATAAGATCAGCTCTGGGTGTTCAGAGTCTGTGATATACTGCCTGTTTGCCTTTGAAGACAAAAAGTATAGAATTGCATTTTACCAGCTCTTGAACTTGTTCATGCTGCCTTTGTGAACAACAGCACAAGCAGTCAAACTTCCAAGTTTGGATACAACAGAGCAGTGATCTTGCAATAAGACTCATGTTTCTTCTTGCTTCTTACCAGTGATTCCTCAAGAACAGAGTTAAGAAGTGGTAGGCAAAAGCACCCTCTTGTCGGCTCAGCCTGGTGACAGAATATACTTGTGCTTTTTCCAGTGCTTTTTGTGTTTCTCTGTTACCACAGTGTTTGTAACCTCTGATGTTGGAAGATTGGAAAAAGTGTTTCCAGGTTCTTTGTTGGGGAGCCCTGGCTTGAGTCCCGTGAGATTTGATCTTTTCTTAATTTGGGAAGTCCATTATTTATTGCCTGCATTGTCATGCAACAAATACAGAAAAGCTAGGAAAACTACTTTTTTTCTCCGTACCTCTTCATTGCAAGCACACAGCATGTCTGTATTCATATCAATAACTGTGTATGGAATAATTGTGTATTCTGTGCTGGAATATATGATTTATTTTGTAGTATTTTACTAGTATGAACTCAGTCATCTAATTGCTAGTAAATTGCAAATCCTAAACAGAACCCTCTGATGAGCTCTGATAATAGCTCAGTACTTAGCTAGAAATTGTATAGGGAGCTACTATGCTAGAAGCTTTAGCACAGTTTATTGGAAATATTGTTCATATCACTTGCCCTGTAAAATTATATGCTGCAAAGTGTCTTGTTAATAGCTTTTAACTGATCTGAAGACTTGGTTTTAGCAGAGCTGGCTGAATGGCTTGTGTCCATATACAGCATTACTAATGACTGTGAAAAACATACCTAAAACTTATTAGCTGAAAGAAAAATAAGTGCTGTCACACTTGCCAGAACAGGAACAAACCTTCGTACACCATAATGAAATTTTGTTAATCAGCCTCCGATTCGATATCTGCAGTTTGCTGTTACCTTTGGTCAAATGCCTCGATACACTTGAATTTCCATGAAATTTAATTTGTCCAACAGTGTTCTCTATCAGTAGGTGTTCTGGAATAGTGGGAACACTATATGTGATTTTTTAAAAGTGAGCATAAATGGTTACATGATAAATGTAGTGAATGCTGTGTGATCAGCATTATGTTGTCTGCTAGAAATACAAAAGAGCAGGACAGAAACAGTCTAGAAGGTTCCTGGAGTGTGTGTCACTTGACACAAGTGGTGAGGGAGACAACTAGGAAAGGCACCTGCTGGACCTGTGGTTTGTGAACAGAGAAGGACTGGTGGGTGATGTGATGGTTGGAGGCCATTCTGGGCACAGTGATCATGCAGAGATAGACTTTTCAATTCTTGGAGAAGTAAGGAGGGGGCTCAGCAGAACTGCCACCTTGGACTTCCAGGGAGCAGACACTCTGACCTGCTTAGGAGCCTGGTTGACAGAGTCCCTTGGAAGGCATTCCTGAAGGGCAAAGGAGTCCAGGAAGGCTTGACATGCTTCAAGAAGGAAATCTTGAAGTTGTGGGAGCAGGCTCTCACCATGTGCTGAAAGATGAGCCATCAGGTTAGAAGACTGGTCTGTGTGAACAGAGAGCTTTGGCTGGAACTCAGGAAAAAAAAAAAGGAGACTTAGGACCTTTGGAAGCAGGATTACAAGGATATTGTGAGGTTACAGGGAGAGAAAATTAGAAGGACCAAAACCCAACTAGAAGGTAATCTGTCTACTACCATGAAAGAAAAAAAAAAGTATCTGTAAAGATAGCCAAAAGGAGGGCCAGAGACAATCTCCATCCTTTATTGGATGGAGGAGGGAAACATAGTGACAAAGGTTGACTAAAAGGTTGAGATGCTTAATGCCTTTTTTGCCTCAGTCTTTAAACTGAGCTGCTTTCCATCAGCAGTCAGGGCTAGCCCAGGAGGTCCCAGATGATTGGAAGTTGGCAGATGTGATGCCCACCTACAGGAAGGGCTGGAAGGGAGGATCTGGGGAACTACAGGCCTGTCATTTTGACCTCTGTGCCAGGGAAGGTCATGGACCACATCTTAAGTGCCATCACGTGGCACGAACGGAACAACCAGGCAGTCAGGCCCAGTCACCATGGGTTTAGGAAAGGCAGGTCCTACTTGGCCAACCTGATCTCCTAAGACAAGGTGACCTGCTTAGTGAATGAGGGAAAGACTGTAGATGTTGTCTACCTGGACTTTAGTAAAGCTTTTGATAATGTTTCCCCCAGCATTCTTCTGGAGAAACTGGCTGCTTGTGGCTTGAATGGGTGCCCTGTTTGCTGGGTGAAAAATTGCTCGAATGGCCAATCTCAGAGTGGTGAGACATGGAGTTAAATCCAGCTGGCGGCCAGTCACAAGTGGTATTCCCCAGGGCTCAGTGCTGCAGCCAGTCCTGTTTAATGTCCTTATTGACAAGCTGGGTGAGGGGATTGAATGCACCCTCAGCCAGCTTGCAGATGACACTAAGTTGTGTGGGAGAGTTGATCTGCTGGAGGGTAGGAAGGCTCTGCAGAGGGATCTGGACAGACTGTGTTGATGGGCTGAGGCCAACAGTAGGAGAGGTTCACAAGGCCAAGTGCCAGGTCCCGCACGTGGGTCGCAACAGCCCGATGCAGCGCTGCAAGCTGGGGGAAGAGTGGCTGGGAAGTGCCCCAGTGGGAAAGGATCTGGGGGTGCTGGTTGACAGCGGCTGAACACGAGCCAGCATGTGCCCAGGAGGCCAAGAAGGCCAACAGCATCCTGGCTTCTGTCAGATGTAGTGTGGCCAGCTTCTGTACACTTGTGAGGCCACACCTCGAATCCTCTCTCCAGTTTTGAGCCCCTCACTACAAGAAGGACATTGAAGGGCTGGAGCATGTCCAGAGAAGAGCAATGGAGCTAGTGAAGGGTCTGGAGCACAAATCTTACGAGGAGCAGCTGAGGGAGTTGGGTGTGTTCAGCCTGGAGAAAAGGAGGCTTAGGGAAGACCTTTTCACTCTCTACAACTATCTGAAAAGAGACTGTAGCCAGGTAGAGTTCAGTTTCTTCTCCCAAGTAACAAGCAATAGGACAAGAAGAGATGGCCTCAAGTTGTGCCAGGAGAGGTTTAGACTGGATATTAAGAAATATTTCTTCGCTGAAGAAGTGAAATATTTGAACAGATTCCCCACTGAAGTGGTGGAGTCACCATCCCTGGAGGTGATGTGTAGATGTGCTTAGGGACATGGTTTTGTGGTGGCCTTGACAGTTCTATAGTAGGGGTTGGACTTGATAATCTTGTCTTTTCCAACCTAAATGATTCCATGACTTTATCTAACCGTGTCTTTCCCTTTTATTTCTCATCTTGCATTCAGAGGCCATAGGTTGTACGAGACAAGTTAAAATGTTAGGGAAGGAAAGGTTGTTGTACTTATAGTGTGAAAATCCTACAAATGCTTGGAATTTTTTTTGAGGGAGGTTCAAACAGTTCTTATGTTAGAGAGAAACCTTATTTTTCCCAAACTTTTTATCAGTAAACATGATATGGCCTTGAGTGTATTTTGTTCTCAAGACTGCCGTAGCAGTAGTATTTGCAGACCTTCCACAATAAATTCCTCTTAAATCTGCATTGATTTAGAGAAAGAACTAAATTCATAAGAAGAATTATAACCTAGGCTAGTGAAAATTGAAAGTGCTAAAGATAAATTTTTTGTCTTACTTTAAGGAACAAAAACGATCTGTAGAGGTTTGGAAGACATAAATTTGAGTACAGCTTTTCTGCAATTGAACAGTAATTCTTTAATTTGTTAGTTTAAATAGATCCATTATATTTCTACCTGTAGTTATATTTCTACCTGATTTTAATGTTATTGCCTATAATGTAAATAGGTGCTATTATCCTCAACAATGATTTTATCCTAATCGATGGATATAATTCTTGTGTACAGTGCATAGCCTGTATTGCAATAATACTTGCAGATAACTGATAGAAATTTTATGTCAATTTCCTTCATTTGCCTTGAGGAGTTCCCAGGAGTCTTAATTACAGGCTCATTGTACCGGGCATTATAAAAAAAGAATAAAAAGCTTTAATTGTATAGACTGTGTTGAATACAAAAGAAAGACATATTACAGGTAATATTTAATAAGGCCATTAGAAGTATTCATCTTAGCAACTTGTCATAAAGGCAGGGGGTACTGCTTACTATGAAAAATTATAAAAGTTAATTAGAAAGAATACATTAGGGTGGGTTTGGGCTTATTTTTTTTTTACTGCTGTATAGTTCTGAGTATTTTTGGTATTGGATGAATTTCTGCACAGAAAGTCAGAGCTTGAGCAGATAGAGCCTGGCAACCCTGCTCACACTTTTCTGTTTTCCTCATGCAATTAATAATTGACTTCTCCTTTTCACTGTCTTCAATTTTGTGACTGAAAGATAAAGGTTTAGTGGGAGTTGTGATGCCTTTGCTGAGCCTCCTATCTCACATGTCTGAGAAGGTGAAGGGCAGATCAGAAGTTGTCCTTGGAATGATTGTTCAGATTTTGCTGTATTACCAAAGCAGATATCATGTTTGACTGTTTGAAGACATTGGAGGTATGGACACAGGTGAATTTGCAATAAGAAGTATGTAATGAGTTGCCAAATTATTTGGAGGACTAGTGAGCTGGGTTAGGATATGCAATCAGCTGATCTGCAGCTAGGAGGAGAAAAAAAAGATGAGCTTGAGGGTTCAGTATTACTTTCCTTTAGATGTTGGGAAGGGTTGTTTGACTATTGTGTAAAGATGAAGAGCCTTTTAAATATGAACTCCTGATTTCCAGTGTCCTTCAGTAGCCGTGCCACTTAAAACAGTTCCTGCTGTGTCCGTTTTGCTGGTACAGATGTTTGTGTAATGATACAGTGAATGGATCTGTCAGGTCAGAAATGGCTTTTCTCCCTCACAGAATTTTCTCGACCGTATCAGTTCCCTGATCTGACTTGCAGTGTGAATGGCTGTGGTAACACCATGGAGAAGGCTGGACCTCTTAAGTTGGGGTAGAGAAGACTGACCCTATATGTTGAAACCAAAATTGTTGTTTTAATCTTTGACATTAAACAGAATCTGACTAATTTGCATAGGTTCTTATTAAAATAGCAGTGTCTGTTAAAAATTTAGATGGATAACTTTCAGCAAGTATTTGGTGGATTTTTGAAATATATTTAAGTGCACCTGTGCTGTCGATTGAGACTGAGAACCAATGGCATAATGATAAAATCAGATACATACAATCAGCCAAAATTCTGCTGAACTTTGATCATTAGTTATATTTCTAGAAATACATGTTTTCATAGTATTACAGCTTAAAAACTGGCTTACAACAGAAGTTGTTCTTGTCAAACTTCTTCTTTCTTCATGTTTAGGAATATGAATATAACAGTACACTAAAAGTGCAGAGCTAAACTGGAGATGTTATTTTAGTTTTGTTCACTTAGTGAGTAAGGAAAATTTGCAGATGCAAAAAAGTCTGTGTATTTTTGACTCGGTGTTACACCAGTGGTTTTTAAATATTTTGGAAGTGGGGGAAGAAAGCAGCAGCCAAGTAATAGCCACATGCAAAATTTGATTTTTTGTTGTTTGTTTACATGATGCCTGTTACTGTAGCATTTGAATGCTCCAGATATGTCTGCTTCCATCTCCCCTCTGAGATAGGAAGATACACTGACTCAGGCTTACTGTGGTTAGGCTTTTTCTGTGGTCACTTAAGGAAATATATGGAAAAATAAGTGAACGTAGATCTTATCTAGCACAATAATCCCCAGAGCATTCCCTTCTCTCAGCTGACAAAGCTCACTGTGCTCCTTCTGCCATGCTCATCTGTTCCTCACCCATTCTGTGAGAACCATTTCCTTAATTGTTTGGATTTAAGATCATACATACTGACTTTCTGAAAAGCTGTACAGACATTTTGGTAAAGATGGCATAGTGTCTCTGTGAGATGATGGAAGCTATTTACAGTACACTTGGCCAAGCTGAAACTCATCTGAGGAATTCTTTGATGAAAGTTTTCACTAGGAAGGACAAAATTAAGTTTTGTTGTTTTGGGGGTTTTTTTAGCAAGACCTCTATTACCACTGATTTGCAAGATGTGTTACTAGTATGTGTTATTAATAGACACTTAAGCATGTGTAACAGCTACATATGGGTGTTTCTAAGACATCTTGTGATTTTTAGAATTATTAAATTCAGTTTCCAGTAGTGCAGTATTCTGGGTTTAATATAATTTTTATATAATTTTCAAGATACTTTAGTTTAGCCACTTCAGTAGGGTGTGGCACTCTCAGCAACGTAACTGTGTAGTGTTTCAACTTCGAGTGGTGTAGTAAGGTTTCTTTGACAGAATATACCAAAATGGCTTGGTGAGAGCCAGACCTGACTGTAGTTTCCTCTAAAAGTGCAGTGGTGAATAGTATCAGAAACATGACTTTTTGAAAGAAGTGAGCAGTGAGCATTACTGCTTGGACAAATTGGTGACCCTTTGAAGTGCTGACTGTCTTAGTTTACTTCTTACTTCTCTGTTACACCACACCTCATGTTGAAAACCAGAGTTAATTTTTCTCCCTTTTCTTTTAAAAAGACATCAAATTGAGATACCTGTTACTTTGTTAAATGCAGTCTTAGGTTTGATCTTTCAATTCATCTATTTGTAGCATCAGTAGCTGATTTGCCTTCTCTTAAAAGCAACAATGTTCCTCCAAAACTGAAACAAGATCAGTCTATTCCCATCCATTGATCAAGTGTGCAACTAATTACTGTGTACCTACAGAAATGAAGGTTAGCAACTTGGCCTTGACAATAGAAATGGTACTCAGTACATGGAAATCCTTTTTTCCTGTATCTCTGGCTTTATTCAGAACATGGTCATTGTTTGCTTACAAAATATGCCCCTAAATTCCTCATACTCAGGTTCTGGCTTGGTGGGGTTGTTTTTCGTTATATGTGTTCACTGCTAGTTTAAGAAGGTATAATGAGGAAGGACAAAAATAGTAATTTTTGCATTTTGTATGAGTTGTGGCTAGAAATGGCTGCAAACTTATGTACATCTCTATTATTTGCACAGTATTCAGCAAGTAAGTCTGTTTTAATCAGAACCCTGGACACTCTAAAACTCCCCCAACTTCTTTGTGTACATTTTTGTCTATGGAAAATACTGTCTTACTGTTTGTCACCTGCCTGTAACTGCATTTTCTTTGCTGGTAAGCATGCTAGGAAGTGAGAGGATTTTGACAAACCACTAAAGATATATTGCATTTGACTGCTGCCTGAGACTTCTCTGCACAGATGGATCGCAGTAGTCAACCCAAATCTAAAGAAAGTTTAACGAAGCGGAAAGACCTCACTTATGTCCTACAGAATGAACTGGTGGTGGTTTCATTTGCTCCTTTATAGGCTTATCATTAAGAATTAGGCATATCCCTGCAGTATTTTGGTTTTTAACTCACTTCTTAGGAGCTGTCTGTAGTGATACACTACTATGCTGGCATCAGTGTTAATGTGGGAAGATCTGGGTGGCTGTCCTTTTTTTTGTCCAGTCTTTGATAATCAGGACAAAAAAAGTTTTAAAGATTTATGTGGCTTTTAAAAAAAGCCTAGCATGGTATATTGCAGAAGATCATTTCACACAGTAATCTTGGTGTGGGAGTACTGATGAATTCTGTTAATCATCAGTGGTTGAGGGCACTCATATACATACAGGAACCATTGAGAGATGCTTACATGCTGTTGACTAACGTTGGATAATCTTGCTCACAGTGAGGTCACAATGCAGTAGCTTCATATTTTGAGGAACTCCTATGTTAACAAAGTTCCGTAAGGCTGTTTCGAATTATTAAACAAGAAACAAAATCTGTAATATGTTTAAAAATAAGTTCACATGGAGATGGTAAATTGAAAGACTGAAATAAGTTCAGGTGTTTCACAAGTAAGTCTGAGATTTGGAGAATGGACCTGTTGCTTCTTTCTATTCAAGACTTCTATGCAGTGATTCCATAAGTGAGGCTGTTTTTTGTCAGCCGCACGAGCTTATAATATGTTTCCTTTGTTCCTGCCAGGTTGAAGGCAAATTTTGATTACTGGGCTATTGGGGAAGAAATGAATGTATTAGAGCAGAGTGAAACTGCTTTGCCTAGTGAATGTAGTCTGTAATGCCTGGATGGATATACTTAGGTGGCTCTACAGCTACAGGCTATAAATAAAGTCATGCAGTTTTACTGAGAGAGCTGGATGCACGTGTAGCAAGAGTGTAGGTGTGACACTGGAGTAGTGAAAGCTGTGCCAGAATCCACCTTCCCTTTGAATACAAGACGAAGGCTTTGGATATTGTGTGTGTTGGAAAGTACTGTAAATGTGTGTAATTTGTGGCTGTCCAGAACTTTGCCCCTTCTGCTGGGGCTGGGATTATGGATGTGTTCCACCATTACGGAGTTTTGTATGATTGTGTTGTAGTCTCTAGTTGGCAGCTGGTGCATTGTCCTCTGGAGTTCCTGCACAATGAGGAGTATGTACGAGCTGAAGATGTTTTCTTTAAAGGCTTCCAGTAAAAAATTAATCAAATAAATACTTTCTTTTCATATAGATCTGGGTAGACTTTGAAGGCCTTATCTGTCTGAATGCATTTTATTAACAAGGCTTGTCCAGGAGATTATTCTCAGTGGTTTTGCTGAGAACATAGCACTTAGATCTAAGCACTTTACAGGGCTGTTACTATTAAGAAAGGCTGTTGCAAGAGTAATTATAATAGTTCTGTATTTATAGTACATTAATGACAAGAAATGTGCTATATGTCTTCAGTTACCAGTGATGTAATGGACCGAAGCACCTCCTATCTTTTTTTCCTTCTGTTATTAATGGAATGCCTTTCTTTCTTTTTGGCAGCTATTTTACTGGTTACATTACTCAAGTTAAGCTTCTTTTGAGATATTCAAAGAAGCGTTGTCCTGATTAAAACTTTTTGTTTGTCAGAGTAAATGCCAAGATTTAAAAAAATAATAAATTGAAGGAGAAAAATATGTTCTTCCTGTTTTGGGTTAGCATATATAACATATATAACTTCCAGACTGAATAAATGTTACGTGGTTGCCTGAGATGATGGAGCAGAAGAATTTGTGCCTGAGGTTGACCTTTACTGTATCTCTGTTCCCAAAGGCATTTTACAGCACCTTATGCTGTTTCTGTTCATTATATAATTAAAATTATTCTTTTTTAATAGTGAAGAAGTCTTAAGAATGTTTCCTAGCATGTTAACATATGTGAGTTTGAAAATGTAGCACTTTTCAAGCCTATAGTAGTATTATAGAGAATAAATATCATCAGAGAGTAAAGTTTCTGTGTGATGTAATACAGAAGAGGTTTCCTGAGATCTTGTCCAGACTGTGCAAAGTAAGCTTTGTTAAAGTCATGTTTAAAAATGAGTCTGAGATTCTGTGGGAAACTGAGCCTGTGAGAGGATGGAAATGTTCATAAAAAGATGATGCAAAGCACGTGACAGCCAGAGCGTGCATGCAGTCTCCACAGCACGTGAATGTTGCTGATTGCAGAGTCCCAAACTGCTTATCTAGAGAAGCTGCTTTTAACATCTGCCAGTTACAGTAGATGTTCTCTTACTTAAGCTGGATAACTTACTTCTGTGTATGTTTCTTTTCCTGCTTTTTTTTCCCCCTCATTTTTTTGCCTTAACAGCAAGTCATACAAAAAAAGAAAGAAGCTTGCCTTAGGTATCCCAATTTTAGTCCTATCCCAGCAGGGCTGGAGCTTCAAATGGATGAAACATCAAAAGGAGTGGTTCAGAAAAAGGAGGAGCTTATCCATAATAAGCCTGAACTGGACAGATTGGCACAGTGTGGCATTCATAGAAGTGTTATTAATGTGATATATGTAGTCTCTAAAATTCTAAAAAAGTGGAGGTTTGGCACTCTTATGACACTTAAAATATGAGATGAAACCAGCAGTAAAGTTGACTTCCTAGAAGAAGAGAGACTTGATTTGAAGTATTAACAATTTTACAGTTCCCTTTTGTTTCTAGTAATAATATTATGTACATTGAGCTGCATGAACCAAGGCTGCAATGCAAAGATGCCTTCGAATTAGAAGAGAGGGGCTGTGGAGACATAGAGTGCTGTGGGGTGGGTGTTCTGTGCCTGTGTGTTCTGTAGCCTACGTGCACAGATAGTAGAAACCCAGATCAAAGACTCTAGTGGTAGAGTCTTCTGTAGATAACATACATGTTAATAAAAATAAATAACCTTGAGAGGCAGATGGGAAAAGAACAGGATGCCAGACGTTGCCTGCATCTCATTTGTGTGCCTATTTTTTTGTGACTTTGGTGATCTACTTGAACAAAACTTAAGTGCAAAGCTACATTTAATTCTCAGTGGATTTAGCTGAACGTGGCGAACACAAAACATGGCTAAATGTGAAAACATAATGCAGGCAAGTCTTCCAGGAAGTCTCCCATCTGAGGAGTCGGAGTTCTGTTTCCTGGAAAAGTGTGAGCATTGTCTTAACATTCTTTTAAAGGAAGGAGTCTCTCCAGGTGGCTTTATCCATTTTGTTTTCAGGAAGAGAAAATCACAAGGTTTCAGAAATGAAATGCTTTGTCATCTGTTAATTTGGGGTTTGTGGGGTTTTTTGTTTGTTTGTTTTGTTTGTTGGTTTGTTTTTTGTTTTTAAAGGCAGTGTATATGCATATTATTTGTTCATTACTGTACTTTTCTTTATACATCCAGTGATGTGTCAGGCTTTTATAGAGGGACTTGTCAGGGTCCCCAAACAATTTTGCAGCTGTGGTCCAGTCCTTGAGGGTGAGTCATAATTCCACATACTGAATAATATGTTGAAATACATAGGAGAGTCTTCCTGGAGTGTGTTTACTTATGAGGTGATTATGTAAATGTAGATGATCATACATGGTATTCCAGAATATATATTCTGACTGACAAATGTTTTCAGTTATGTTTCATTCAAGGTAATATAAAAGTCCTAAGGGATGAAGTTGTAGACTATTTTGCTCAAATAGCATGAACTCGTTTCAACTTTCCATCTTGTAAAGCAAAGCAGATGGCGGGGGGGGAATGTGATGTGTTGTCTTGTGTTGGTTTTCACCTAGGAGTGTCACTGGAATTACTCAGGAGCTGAGCATTGAGTATGCTGGTGCCAGTTCTTTCACAGCTTCACATAGATCCTTTCATTGTGTTATCTATCTTGATTTGAGCTGTGGTCAATTGTATCTTGATTGTTTGCTAATAGAGATCTTTCCCAGCGTGAAACATGGACCTTGGATATCGTTCCTGTGGTAGATCCAAGTGTAGTTTGAAAGCATTGCAGGGTTCTTGTTGGGTCTTTAAACGTGGTAATAAAATACTTGGATTATTCACAATATTAGCCACAGGGAATAGTTGGAGGGTGAGGATTGCTCTCCTTTGCTTTGCAAATATTGTTGGAAGTGTCTGTCTTTAGGGGCACATAAACACACGCAGTTAGTAAATGACTGTGGGGAAATATTAATGCTGAACATGTATTCCAACTGGTAGTAGTCTACTGGCCTTCATTTTCTTGAGATTGAGTGATTCCTCTTACTTGTGTTACCTAGAAGATTGGCAGGTTGCAAGAAGAGGGGTTAAATGTTGATGTGCTAGAAACTAGGAGACAAATGCTAAATTTTAATTACTGTTAAAACAGGGAAATTGAGCAGGGTCCTGGTGTGACTGGGAAATGTATATATTACACCTTTTTAATTTTTCCTCTCTTTTTCTCCGTATTTAGGAGGGCTTTTGAGCTACCGCTCTGCTGCTGAACAGCATGCAGTCCTTTCGGGAGCAAAGTAGTTATCACGGAAACCAGCAGAGCTACCCGCAGGAAGTGCACACTTCATCCCGACTGGAAGAGTTCAGCCCCCGCCAGCAGGCCCAGATGTTCCAGAGCTTTGGAGGAGGTACTGGCAGTGGACGTCGTGGAGCAACAGGAGCCTCTACAGCAATGCCTGGTGAGAGCTCTGGCCATCAGAGCTACCAAGGTTTCAGAAAAGAAGCAGGAGAGTTTTACTATATGGCTGCCAACAAAGATCCAGTGGTGTCAGGAGGGCAGCAGCCACCTCAGCGCAGGCCTTCTGGACCAGTACAGAGCTATGGGCCCCCTCAAGGGAGTAGCTTTGGGAGTCAGTATGGGAGTGAGGGACATGTGGGCCAGTTTCAAACACAGCACTCGACCCTTGGGGGTGTATCCCACTATCAACAGGACTATACTGGTCCTTTTTCTCCAGGGAGTGCCCAGTATCAGCAGCAGGCTTCTAGCCAGCAGCAGCAGGTGCAGCAGCTGAGACAGCAAATCTATCAATCTCATCAACCTTTACCCCAGGCTTCCAGCCAGTCTGCTTCTAGCACCTCACACTTGCAGCCAATGCAGCGTCCATCCACCCTGCCTTCCTCTGCTTCTGGCTACCAGTTACGAGTGGGTCAGTTCAGCCAACACTATCAGCCACCTTCGTCATCCTCCTCCTCCTCTTTCCCTTCCCCACAGCGTTTTGGCCAGTCAGGACAGAATTACGACGGAAGCTACAACGTGAATTCTGGGTCACAGTATGAAGGCCATGCTGTGGGTTCCAATGCACAGGCCTATGGGACCCAGTCAAATTACAGCTTTCAAACTCAACCAATGAAAAGCTTTGAGCAGTCTAAGCTGCCGCAAAGTGGGCAGCAGGGGCAGCAGCAACAGCACGCGCCTCAGCACGTAATGCAGTATTCAAATGCTGCCACCAAACTCTCTCTTCAAAGTCAAGTGGGACAGTACAGCCAGACTGAAGTTCCTGTAAGGTCACCGATGCAGTTCCACCAAAACTTCAGTCCAATCTCTAATCCATCTCCTGCTGCATCTGTGGTTCAGTCTCCAAGCTGCAGCTCTACCCCTTCTCCACTCATGCCAGGTGGAGAAAATCTCCAGTGTGGGCAAGGCAACATGTCCATTGGTTCTAGAAATCGAATCCTGCAGATGATGCCTCAGCTTAGTCCTACACCATCTATGATGCCAAGCCCCAATGCTCATGCTGGTGGATTCAAGGG
Organism: Atrichornis clamosus; assembly: GCA_013400975.1. Taxonomy (NCBI): domain Eukaryota; kingdom Metazoa; phylum Chordata; class Aves; order Passeriformes; family Menuridae; genus Atrichornis; species Atrichornis clamosus. The sequence goes on along the minus strand of WBMZ01000611.1, from coordinate 7,782 downwards.
GTTTGGACTGGAAGGACTGCAGGAAAAAAGGCTCACAGATCCAGGGCTGAGCAGCCTGAGTGCTCTAAGTTCTCAAGTGGCCAATCTGCCCAACACAGTCCAGCACATGTTGCTCTCGGATGCCTTGGCACCTCAGAAAAAAAGTTCCAAAAGATCATCCTCTTCAAAGAAGGCTGACAGCTGCACCAACTCAGAAGGCTCCTCCCAGGCAGAGGAGCAACTCAAGTCTCCCATGGCAGAGTCCCTTGATGGTGGCTGTTCCAGTAGCTCCGAGGATCATGGGGAAAGGGTGAGACAGCTGAGTGGCCAGAGCACCAGCTCAGACACAACTTACAAAGGGGGTAATTTAGAGAGACCCAACTCCTCACCAGCACAAGGCTCTCAGAATGAGCCGTCAAAACTCAGCAGCAGCCCTACAGCTAGGGAAGATGTGGCCTCCCCTGATGGGAAGGAAGCTGTGGTGGCTGTAGAAAATGCCCCAAAAGTGAATGAAAAGGCAGTTGGGGTGATTGTCTCCCGGGAAGCCATGACAGGAAGAGTAGAAAAGTCAGGTGGACAAGATAAACCTGCACAAGATGATGCTTCCACAGGCACTCAGGCACCAGCTAGTGCTAGTGGAGCAAAAGAAGCTGGGCATGCAGGGACACAGCCAGAAAATCAAGGAGGAAGTAAAGGGAGCAAAAGTGGAGATAACACTAACCATAATGGGGAGGGGAACAGCCAGCCTGGTCATGCAGTTGTTGGGCCAAATTTTCCTGCAAGAACAGAATCTTCCAAGTCTCCTGGCAGCTTAAGATACAGCTACAAGGATAATATAGCACCTGGTATACAGAGAAATATTGGTGGCTTTCCACAGTATCCTGGTCAAGAAAAGGGGGATTTTTCAGGGCACAGTGAGCGCAAAGGCCGTAATGAGAAGTTTCCTAGCCTCTTACAGGAGGTTTTACAGGGGTACCACCATCATCCAGACAGAAGGTATTCTAGGAACGCACAGGAGCATTCTGGGATGGGTGGGAGTTTGGAGGGAGCCATGAGGCCCAATGTTTTAATTAGTCAAACCAATGAATTGACCAATAGAGGCCTCTTAAACAAAAGCATGGGGTCCCTGCTGGAAGGCCCTCACTGGGGTCCCTGGGATAGGAAGTCTAGCAGCGCAGCTGCAGACATGAAGCAGATAAATTTAGCTGATTACCCTATTGCTAGAAAGTTCGATGTGGAGTCTCAGTCTGCTGCCCATGAAGGCGGAGCGCTCTCAGAGAGGAGATCAGTGATCTGTGACATATCTCCATTAAGGCAACTTGTAAGAGATCCTGGCCCTCACCCCATGGGGCACATGGGTCCTGAGGCCAGAAGCGGAAGGAGTGAACGTCTTGCCCCTGGCTTAAGCCAGTCAGTAATACTCCCTGGTGGTTTAGTATCCATGGAAACAAAGATGAAAGCTCACAGTGGGCAAATAAAGGAAGAAGATTTTGAACAGTCAAAGAGCTCAGCTAGTCTCAACAATAAAAAAGCAGGAGACCACTGTCATCCCGCTGGCATCAAGCATGAATCTTTCCGAGGCAACGCCAGCCCTGGAGCTGCAGTCTCCGATGCTGCTCCAGACTACATTCCCCAGCAGGACAGCAGATCGACACAGATGAGACGAGCAACTGGCAGAACTGGAAGGGGTAAATCACCCTCTCAATATCAGGATCTTGCTGAAAAGCTGAAAATGTCACCAGGCAGAAGCAGGGGCCCAGGGACAGATCTGCATCACATGAACCCACACATGACACTATCTGAAAGAGTTAGCAGGGGTTCCTTGCATTCTGTCTACCCTCAGAATTCAGAAGGCCCATCTCTGGCTTCAGCATATCACACAAATGCTAGGCCTCATGCTTTCGGTGACCCCAACCAGAGTTTGAATTCCCAGTACCATTACAAGAGACAGATATACCAGCAACAGCAAGAAGAATACAAAGATTGGGCAAGCAGCACTGCTCAGGGTGTGATTGCTGCAGCTCAGCACAGGCAGGAAGGAGCAAGGAAGAGCCCAAGACAACAGCAATTTCTGGAAAGAGTAAGGAGTCCGTTAAAAAATGACAAGGATGGAATGATGTACCTTCAAGGTAGCTCTTACCATGATACTGGAAGCCAGGAAGCTGGGCGCTGTGTTACGGGGGGTGACAGTACTCAGAGCAAATGTACTGAACTGAAACATGGCAACCAGAAGTTGCAGCATCATGAATCTGGCTGGGACCTCTCTCGGCAAGCTTCTCCTGCCAAAAGCAGTGGCCCTCTTGGAGCAGCCAACCAAAAAAGATTTTGCCCTCAAGAAAGTGATGGGCATCGACGAGAGGAATCTACAGATTTGCCCAAGCCTAGTAATGCTATGCTCAGGCTCCCTGGCCAGGAAGACCAGTCTCCTCAAAACCCATTAATTATGAGGAGGAGGGTCCGTTCTTTCATCTCGCCTATCCCTACCAAAAGACAGCCACATGATATGAAGAACAGTGGCAGTGAAGATAAAGGGCGACTGATGACTTCAGCAAAAGAAGGAGCCGATAAAACATACAACTCCTACGCCCATTCATCTCAAAGCCAAGATGTTGGCAAGTCAGTTGCAAAGGGAGATTCCTTCAAGGACCTGCCAAGTCCTGATAATAGGAATTGTCCTGCTGTTTCCCTCACAAGCCCGGCGAAGACCAAAATATTGCCCCCAAGAAAGGGGCGAGGATTAAAACTGGAAGCTATTGTTCAAAAAATTACATCTCCCAATATTAGGAGAAGCGTTTCTACCAACAGTGCTGAAACTGGCCCAGATACTGTTACTCTTGATGACATCCTGTCCCTTAAGAGTGGACCTGAAGGAGGAAATGTGGCTGGACATGGACCGGAGGCTGAGAAGAGAAAAGGAGAGATGTCAGATCAAGTGGGGCCGACAAGCCAGGATACAACTGGTGAAAAAACTGTTCCACGATCTTCAGAAGAGTGGCAAAGCAGTGAGGATGATAAAAACAAAAAAGAGGTCCCTGAAGCTGCCAGTGCTGGTAAAGAAGGAGCAGGATCCAGTGCAGCAGCAGCACCACCTCCGAAGTCAGGTGGTCAGGGGAGGTCTGATGGATCTGTAAGTGGAGCTGGAACTCTGACCTTTCCTGACTCAAAAACAATTTCCCCTTCCAGTGTTTTTATTTCTGAACCAAATCCAAAGTCTGAGGAAAAAGATGGAGATGTGACAAACATTTCACCCAAACCAGATGGTTTCCCTCCAAAGGGATATTTTCCCTCTGGAAAGAAAAAGGGGAGGCCAATTGGGAGCGTGAACAAGCAGAAGAAGCAGCAGCAGCAGCAACAGCAGCAGCTGCCCCTGCCCCCACCACCCCCACCGGTACCATCACAGCCTGCAGAAGGGGTGGGTGCTGGTGAGCCAAAGCCCAAGAGGCAAAGGCGGGAGAGGCGAAAGCCTGCAGCACAGCCACGGAAGCGGAAGCCTAGACGGGCTGCTCCGATTGTGGAGCCTCAAGAACCAGAGATCAAGCTCAAATATGCTACCCAGTCTGTAGATAAAACTGACTCCAAGAATAAGTCCTTTTTCCCTTATATTCATGTGGTAAACAAGTGTGAATTAGGCGCTGTGTGCACAATCATAAATGCGGAGGAAGAGGAGCAGAACAAATTGGTGAGGGGTCGGAAAGGACAGAGGTCTTCGACACCCCCTCCTAGCAATGCGGAGAGCAAAGTACTGCCCACCTCAACTTTCATGCTGCAAGGCCCTGTAGTCACAGAGTCTTCTGTCTTAGGGCATCTGGTTTGCTGCCTGTGTGGCAAATGGGCCAGCTATCGTAACATGGGTGACCTCTTTGGTCCTTTCTACCCCCAGGATTACGCAGCTACCTTGCCCAAGAACCCGCCTCCAAAGAGGGCCACAGAAATGCAGAGCAAGGTCAAGGTACGGCACAAAAGTGCTTCTAATGGTTCCAAGACGGATACTGAAGAGGAGGAGGAACAGCAACAACAGAAGGAACAAAGAAGCCTCGCTGCTCATCCCCGCTTTAAGAGGCGGCACCGCTCTGAGGACTGTAGTGGAGCCTCTCGGTCACTTTCAAGGGGAGCTTCTTGTAAAAAAGCAACCACTGATGGTGGCAGTGGTGGTGAAAAGACTCCTTTGGACTCAAAACCCTCTATGCCCACTTCAGAAGGTGGCACTGAGCTGGAGTTACAAATTCCTGAACTACCTCTTGACAGCAATGAATTTTGGGTCCATGAGGGTTGTATTCTCTGGGCCAATGGGATCTACCTGGTCTGTGGCAGGCTCTATGGGCTGCAGGAAGCTGTGGAGATTGCAAGAGAGATGGTGAGTACTTAACCTTGCTATACAAAATTTTTTTCTCTCATTAGCAGTATATATACCGTTTGGAATACTATTTTCCTAGTTTTTCTCTCATGTCTTAAACAATCGTTTTTCATCTTAAATCTTTAGTGATGTATTTTTTATGACCTCATTTAAATCTCTGCCACATCTGATCAGATAAGGATTTTTTGAACATCAAAAAGCTGGATGCTCATTACCTGGTATAAGTTCTGGATGTCCGAAGGCTTTCTCATGACTACAGTGATGGCTTTTCCTTTCCTTATTCTATCCTGTTGGATACTTAATATTTTCCAGGGCTCTTCATAGAGTCATACTGTGAAAGGACAAGTGGTAGCAGACGCAAATTGCAGCAAAGAAAATTCCTTTTCAATTAGGCAAAAAATTTCAGTGGGGGTAGTCAAACATTGGATTGAAGGAGGGAGTGTGACAGAAAAGCTGTGGAATGCCCTGGTTTTGGAGATGCAAAAATTTGGTACTGGGCAAGGCCCTCAGTGTCTTTACATCTGAAGTTGGACCTACCTTCAAAGTTGGCTCTGCTTTCAGCAGAGGCCTCTTCCAGTGTGAGGTTTTCTTCACTGTAATAATACATATTACAGAACTGTAGGAGAATTTACAGTCCTTACAAAATAAGGTGAATAGAGTAGAATTGCGCAGAGGTCTGTAAGCACTGAGTGGAATGTGTGTGGGTTTAGTATTGATGAATTCAATATTACTTATACCACAAATAATACTGATGATTGACTTTCTCCAGAGTGCAAGTATACAGTGAGTGAGAAGAAATAGGTAAAATTAAAGCAGGGACAAAGGAAGAACTTTATTCACAACCGCCTGTTGTGAATGGCGATGCTCACTATTCTTGATTTCCTGAGGCAGAAGCTGATGCTTACAAACCACAGTTAGATGCCTTGCTTTGCCATCATCAGTATCCTGCATCCCTTTATTTATGGTTATCTTTTTTTGTATTGTGCTCTGTCCTGGGTCAGACCATGGAAGAGGCATAGAACTGCTTTTTCCTGTTGTCTTCAGGTTCTTCCTTTCCTAAACAGTGTTGGGATCCAGTTTTTATCTTCTTTCCTCTATATTGTTACGTACAGCGTACTTGTTTCCTCCCCATGAGCTTTTTCTCTTCAAGTTTGATTCCTGGCTTGTTCTGAATTTTCACTCAACTGTTCTTTGACAGTAATTACATGCTTCTTTGCCCTAACTTGATTTGGCTTGCATTCTTGTTTCTAGTCTCTCATTAAACATAGTCAGTTAATTTCATTTGGTTTTCATCGAGCCATGCCTGCGTGCTTGTTCTGATGCAACTGCTCAATTTCTTATCTCTGATAATTGCAAGGTTTATTTCAGGTTCTCCACCACTGTTCGGATTTTACTTGCAGTGTGGCCGTGCTTTCATATGTCTGGTAGTTCACCAGTATTTTGAATTTGGATCCCTCCAGCCTGATTTTCCCTTTTCACTGTGTGTAGGGTGTGTCTTCCACTTAGGATTCTGGTTTTCCCAGTAGCAAATGCATTCTCTACAAGTTCTTGAACCTCTTGAGTTCTCCTCCGGTGATCCTTTCTGTGTTCTTGTACGTGCAAAGGGCATAAGCCCAGCTGTGCTAAAACGTGCTATGCTGAGAGGCTCTAATCAAACTTGTTAAATAATAGCAGCCCATTATCCACATTTTTATATGGGTTTTGGATGTTGTTTGACATCCAGTTCTTTCTCTGCATGGGATCTTTATGACTTTGATTGAATACGCTTTGGCCTACCCTTTAACACTTTCTTCCGACTGTTACAATCATCTCCTCCTTACAATTAGAACATTTTTTTCCTCTTCTTCCTAACTGTTTCATCTGCCCTTATGGCACTGTACAAAAACATCTCCTTATCTTCCTGGAACTTTGTGTCCTTTTCCTGTGCTTCTTCCCCTTAATCAGTTGCTCAACTCCTGTCTTTTCTTTTCCCTCATAATACCTGTAGACTTGAGTGTTTATCTTTTTTTTTTAAAAAAGTGTACAAAATGCCTGTAACCTCTCTTGCCTTTGCACCTACCTCTTAATTTCCTTTCTCTTTTTTCATCTCAAAATTCTTTGAGTGCATTGTGTGGGGCTCTTGTCCTCTGCTATGGCTTCAATTGTGCTCTACTACAGTTGTAATCAGTGTTTACAGTGATCTTTTCCCAGTTAAGGTTCAGATCCAGTGCTCAATTTTCCTTTTTTCCGTTGACTACATTGTCACTATCAGCTCTGCTGCTTTTGAAGTGTTGTTCCACCTTTGTTTTCTGCCTGTGTCTTTTGATTACCTCCTTGCTTTCCACTGTATTTTGCAGAGACTGTGGTTCATTACTTCATGCTTTTTCTGTGGGGTTCACTGAAGTTTGCTTGTGCTTTTCTTCCCTTCATCCTGGAATACCATGCTTTTGAGTAGCTTTTGGTAACTCAATGGCTTGCTTTTAGAGTCTTGTAGAGCTCCCTTTTTTATTTCAGATTAATGTTCTTCTGTCACAAACTTAAAAGTTGTTCTTGAATTCATAGTGAGTTCTGAGACTCTCACTTTAAAACATGGCTTTTAATCTACATCATCCTTAATCTATTGTCTGCCATCTTGTTCTGATTTTTGTGTCACTCAGATTCACAATTTCATTTGGTTTTAAAATTATTTCTTCCTGATCCTTCCTATTTAAGGCTGCAAGAAATACTGCTTACTTTTTGTGTATGATAAGTAATATGCAGTCTTTCAGTGCTCTCCACTGTTCTGTCTGGATCTGTTTTTAATCTAGTTACTAGACTGAACTTTCAGAGTCAGGGACCATTGCCTTGTGTGTACACTTTGTTTTGTTATAGAGTCATAGAATGACTTGAATTGGAAGGGACCTTAAAGATCAATTCCACTGCCACGGGCAGGGATACCTTCCACTAATCCAGGCTGCTTAGAGCACCANCTAATCCAGGCTGCTTAGAGCACCATCCAACCTGGCCTTGAACACTTCAAGGGATGGACCATCCACAACTGCTCTGGATCACTTGTTCCAGTGCTTCACCACCCTCACAGTAAAGAATTTCTTCTAATATCTAAGCTAAACCTACTCTGTTTGAAACCATTCCCCCTTGTCCTGTCACTACATGTTCTTGTAAATAGTCTCTGTCTTGTACGTTCCCTTCAGGTACTGGAAGACCACAATTAGGTCACCCTGAAATCTTCTCTCTTCCAGGCTGAACAATCCCAATTCTCTCAGCCTTTCCTCACGGGAGAGGTGCTCCATCCTTTTAATCATTTTGATGGCCTCCTCTGAGCTCACTCCAACAGGTCGATGTCCTTGCTGTGCTGGGGACCCCAGAGCTGGATGCAGTGTTCCAGGTGGGGTCTCACCAGAGCAGAGGGGCAGAACCCCTTCTCTCACACTGCTGGCCACTGCTGGCTGCAGCCCAGGATACAGTGGACT
>WBMZ01000610.1:0-76342 GCA_013400975.1 Atrichornis clamosus | reverse complement strand
CGTCCCGCCGCGCCGGCAGCACCGCCCCGCGGGCGGCTGCGCGGGAGGGAGGGCGGCCGGGGGGCACGGCAGCCGGACCGGAGCCGCGTGCTCCCGCACCCTTTCGCTCCGCTCGACACCTCTGCGTGTCCCCCCCAGCTTGGGGGGGACCTAAACCCTCCAACTCCCAGAGTCACTGTTGGGGTGTAGCAGCCATTGGGGGCGGCGGTGACAGGGTGGCAGCAATAGGGTGCAGCTGCAGTGGGGTGCGATGGCAATGGGATGCGGTACGGGCTGGGCGCAGTGCTTAGGGGTGCCAGCTATGTGGTGCAGCAGCAGTGGGGTGCAGTACGGACGGGGTGCGATACTGACAGGGTGCAGCTCTGCGTGGGGAGGGGCGATATTAACGGGGTGCCACGGCTGTACGGCATAGCACCGTGGGGTGTGGTACCGGCGGGGCGCGGCGGCTGCGGGGCGGGCGGGAGGCGTGGGCCGTCGGTCAGGTGATGCGGGCGGCATCACGTGAGCGAGACTGGGTCGGGAGAGTCGCTCCGTGTCCGGCAGCAGCGATGGGGACGATGGTACTGAGTGAGCTGGCCCTGGCCGTGGCCCTGGCGCTGCGCTCCGTGGCCCTGGAGAACGGGCTGGCACGCACTCCCCCCATGGGCTGGATGTCCTGGGAGAGGTTCCGCTGCAACGTGGACTGCCAGGCGGATCCCCGCAACTGCATCAGGTCAGCGGGGTGCGGCTCGGTCCGGTCGAACATCAGGCCCGGGAGGGCTCTGGCACCGTCTGTGTCCCTGGGACCCCGGGGTGCACGGTGCATGGGAGGCGGGAGGCTCAGACGCCCCATGCTGGGCTGGAGAGCCCCCAGAACTGAACGATGTGGCCAGGTTTTGTGGGTGGTCAAGGAAATGCTTCAATAAAGAGGAACAGAGCCCTGGAGACCCTCCTATGGCCCAGACTGTCCCTCCAGAGCCCTCAATTAATCCCAAAATCCCTCTGTCTACCTCACTTGGTTGAGGCACAGGGGTCGCAGGGTTTCAGCTTGCCATATCCCCTCAACCCACAGCGAGCAGCTCTTCTTTGAGATGGCAGACCGGCTGGCAGAGGATGGCTGGAGGGAGCTGGGCTACCAGTATGTCAACATTGATGACTGCTGGTCTGCCAAGCAGCGGGATGCAGCGGGACAGCTGGTTCCTGACCCCAAGAGATTTCCCAGGGGAATTAAAGCTCTGGCTGACTATGTGAGTGCCTGCTGGGGACTGCTGGGGATCTCTGTGTCCCCACGCCACCATGGTGGGAGAGCTGGGAGGGAATGGAGGACCCTGGTGTCGGGGAGACACCTTGGATTCCTTTGTCTGCTCCTTGCAGCTCTCCTCTCCTCACAGGTCCATGCCAGGGGCCTGAAGTTGGGCATTTACGGTGACCTGGGCACCCACACCTGTGGGGGCTACCCAGGCACCACACTGGAATATGTGAAGCAGGATGCCCAGACCTTTGCAGAGTGGGGCGTCGACATGCTGAAGCTGGATGGGTGCTATTCGTCCGGAGAGGAGCAGGCAAAGGGTAAAAGTCCACCAGCCTCTGGCATTTCTCCCCTTGCTGCTTTGGTTGGGGTAGCTGGCCCTCTGCAGAAACACCTGGCCAGCTGGTTATTCCCTTGTGCCTCCTATTGCAACTCTCAGGAAAAGAGCAGGGAGTTTGCCCTGGAGCTGGTGTAAGGCAGGAAGCCAGGCTGGCCTGGGATTCCCCTTGCTAAGTGGGTGGGAACAAAGGCTATTGCTGGGATACAGGCTGCTGCCAGCCACCCCCTTCACCAGTTGTTGCCTTCTCTCCCTAAGGATACCCAGAAATGGCAAGGGCCTTGAACGCCACGGGTCGCCCCATCGTCTACTCCTGCAGCTGGCCAGCATATCAGGGGGGTCTCCCCCCCAAGGTGAGGGATTTCTCATCCAGTGGCAGGTTCCTGTGTCCCCTGTGCTTTGGGGGAGCTCTTGTTGGAGCTCCAGGAGCAGGATGCTACATCCTACTTATTGCTCCACCCCTAGATGGTGCTGCAGGTCCCCAGAGGGCTTGTGGCCTTCCTGCCAGGCATCTGGGGACACCTGATCCCAACATGATTAGGTGATGGGAGTTTGTGGGAAAAAGGTTCTGGGGTGTACCCTCTCCACCCTACTCAGTGTGGGGTTGGTGCTGACAGTCTGTTCCTGTGAGACCATCCTGTCTGGTTTCAGTGCCTGAAACAGGATATTCCTCCTAGTAAACATTTCTTGAGAATTGCTTGCACTCATGTATTGTTGCACTCTTTCACTTTGAGTCAATCCTGACCTCATTCTTGTAGCTGATAGCTTATCATATTTCCCCATGGCCTCTGTGGTTGTTTTGCCAGACATCCTATCATACTGGAATATAGCTCTGTCTTGCCTTGTTACACGATGTTGCCCTTCTCCAGATCCCTCTACCTTTCACACACATTCTGGACAGTGCAGCTCTCAACCATTCAACAGTGCTGCCTCTGCTCCCCCACCTTGCAGATCAGTTCTTTTTTCTCTCCTGCCTGACCCTGTTCTCCTCGTCAGGTGAACTACACCATCCTGGCAGAGATCTGCAACCTGTGGCGTAACTATGATGACATCCAGGACTCGTGGGACAGTGTACTTTCCATTGTGGATTGGTTCTTCACAAACCAGGATGTGCTGCAGCCGGCAGCTGGCCCCGGTCACTGGAATGACCCAGACATGGTGCGGCTGGGTGGTGGGTGCTTTGACCCTGTTTGGGAATGAGGATCTCCAGAGATCCCCTTCTAGGGGCAGGGCAAAGCAAGAGCACCACGAACAGGAGCCATGTCGCTGCAGAGGCAAAGTTGGTGTTGGCCTTGGCTAAACTGTGGGGAAAAACCTGTGGTTGTAATGAACCCTTCACCACTTGAGCTTACCTGTCAAGTTCTCCAGGTGCTTTTGTCCTTCCCTGCACAGACTGAGGGGGGATAGTGGTGAAACAAAGGGTGTTAGTGAGTACATTTGAATGTATGCTGCCAGCAGGGGTGAGCTCTCCCAGTGGTGGTGGACTGCTTAACGGGAAGCAAAAGTTTGTGTGAGGTTTCCTTTGTGTGTTCCCGCAGCAAGCAGCATCATCAAGGGTGACAAGGAGACAAGTTTCTAACCCTTTTCTGCCTCTCCCGTCTTTTCTCTGTCTCCCCTCCAGCTCATCATTGGAAACTTTGGTCTTAGCTACGAGCAGTCACGCTCCCAAATGGCCTTGTGGACAGTGATGGCAGCTCCACTCCTCATGTCCACGGATCTCCGCAGCATCTCCCCCAGTGCCAAGGAGATCCTGCAGAACCGCCTGATGATCCAGATCAACCAGGACCCCCTGGGAATCCAGGGGCGCAGGATTGTCAAGGTTAGGGGGAAGGCAGATGCATTTGGGAGAGTAGACTGAAGTAGCACAGAGCATCAAAATAAGGAGGGAGAGGGAAGCGATGCAGAGAAACAGGAGTGGGAGAGCTGTAGGAGCTGTGGGCCTGCTGGTGTAGCAGCCCCACAGGGCAAAGTCAGAAGTTACAGGCCAGTGCTTGTCCTAGCAACTCGGCCTTACCCACCTATCCCCACCTCTAGGAGAAATCCCACATCGAGGTGTTTCTACGCCCGCTGTCACAGGCTGCCAGCACCCTTGTTTTCTTCAGCCGGAGGACAGATATGCCCTTCCTCTACACCACCAGCCTGGCCAAGCTCCACTTCCCTGAGGATTCTGTGTATGAGGTGAGCCCCACTGACACACTGCATAGCAGGGCAGTCTCATAGCACATGGATCCCCGTCTTCCCAGCTCTCTATGCATTTTGGAGGGTTGAGAGGGAGGATTCTCACTCCATGACTCTGGGATGAAGGGGCAGCTGCCCATTGGGTCACCCTCCTGTTGCCCACTGCTCTGTCCTGTCAGTGACCACAGCTGAATGCCAAGATGAAAGGTCTGTGGAAATGCTGGTAGCCCCATTTCTCTCTTTCAGATACAAGATGTGTACGTCGGGAAGATCATCGGTCGCTTAAAGACGGGAGACAACTTCTCAGTTGTTATTAACCCCTCAGGGGTGGTGATGTGGTATCTCCGTCCCACGGCACTTCCAGTACAACCCCAGCATGTTGTCAGACAGCAGGTCCCCAGCAGGGGTTTCCGCCCAATCCTTCTGTGACAAGGTGCAGGGGATGGGGTGTGGACCAGTGCCGGGCTCTTCACTGCACAAGTGCCTTTTGCTGGTGTGCCCAGCAGTGCTGGGCAGTGACTGTCCCTGGGTACCAGCTTGATGATGTCCGCTCAGTCTGCATAAATCAGGAATTCTTGTCGCCCCCCCACTTAAGGGTGTGCAGAGCATAATTCCTCAGTGATTGCAAAGCCCTTTAAGATCCTCCTGTGAAAGATGCCATAAAAGTAGAGCCCAGCCACTACTGAAGTTTGTCAGCTTCATTGCTTTGAGCTGGGTACTACTGACTGCTGCAGGGGCTGTTTGAACTATACCTGTAGAAAGGCTTTGGATGCTTTAGTATATTCTAGGGTTGTGACACCCCCTTCTCCCATTTCCCCCACCCTCACCCCCCAAATGTGTGATGGTGTTAACCTCAAGGATCAGACTTGGTCACCTTCTTTCTTTTGCTATAATGAGCTTGGTTTAGAGTAAGGGGCTCTCAATAGAGCTGCATCCCTCCTCAGTATCCCCACCAGGACCCAGAGCTCCTGGAGGCATAATGGTCCTGTGTGGGAGGCTTTGCTTGCAGGCCTGATCGTGTTGGCGTGATCCTAGAGGCCAGCATTGCATAAAGCCCCTCTGGTAGAACTTTACAGCAGAGCAGAACAAAAACCACCACAAGCCATGCATGACCCCAGCAGCTGTGCTATGGTACAGCACCAAAAACTGCAGAGCCATAGCATGTTGTGTAGGAGTGCTGTCAGGAAGGTGCCAATACTCTGAGGTGGTCTTTTGGGTTGGGATGGTCACAGGTGCCTCCCAGCTGCAGGTTGCATCCTGTTCTTGCTCTGGAAGAAAATTCCTGCTAAAAGGAGGCTCCAGGTCCTACTCCAGCAGGCTGAACACTCAGGGTTTCTCAGGGGAAGGCTTCTTCTCCCAAGGGCACCTACATCCACAGCTCCATCCTGAGGAGACTGCACTAATAAACTGGAAGTGAGTGGCAGGACAGACTCAAAAGCCCTCAACTGCCTTCACCTCCATACAGTGCACAACCTATGGAGGAGTTCTAGATGAACCATGGTCTACCCCATCGGTTTCACAGAGGGGTGCAGCTTTCATGAAGATTGCAACTCGGGGAGACTGACACAAGATTTAGCCTCAGACTGGGGAAGTATTTTAGATTGGGCAAAAAGAGTTCTCTGTTTCTATTCAGATGCTGGAGTGTTCCTGGTCATCTGCCCACTCTGGTTCCTGTGGAACCAAATGGCTGATTCTGGCCCCTACCAGAGAGTGCAGGGTCAAGATACTGAACACAATGCTTGTAGTGCTAATAAGGAAGGATTTGCTAATAAAACAATGAGCTGGCTTTGTTCTGAGGGAGTGATGGAGGCAAATCAATTGAAATAAAGGGAAGCAGATCATGGACTCTGTCTCATGTTTTAGTGTTGCTAGTTATAGCTGCTTGGTTAATGTAGGATTACAGGGTCATTACCTCAAAACAGGAACAACTCTGCTAAGAAACAACTGGTTTCTTGTAAGAAAGTGGACTGATGCAAAGTAGGAAATGGCTTTCCAGTAGTTACATCATGTTCAGCAGGGCAGCGGCATTCCTTGGCACAATGGGAAACATATTTTACGGTCCACAACTAAGTGCCATTTTCCTTCATCATATATTTATTTTTCCCTCACTGCAAAAAAATTGCTAGTGAGGAGTTACTTTTAAAGACTTTAAAGGCATAATGTACATAGAAGAGGTGCTACAAATCGAGCTGCAGTGAGCAGCTGCGTGGTGCCATGGCAGTCGCTAAATGCAGTGATGGGACATGAACGTGTGCCGGTTCTGGATACCTGGGCATAAGCACAGGCACCAACCAGCCTTCCACCCTTCCCAGGCAGCAAGGGGATAAGTCCCACCTTCTTCTCTCCCCCCAGTTACCTGATTCCAGGTCCAGCACTTAGCCATGTATCAGCACTGGCCCACAGCTGATCCCAGAGAATACCAGTAGTGGTTGTAGTTCTCTCCAGCCTTCTGTGCAGTATGCAAGAATTAAGGTCAACACAACACACACAACAGTGAACTGGGCAGCTAAAGGTATCAACACTCCTGTATTAAAGTGCAATGCAAAAAGTTACAAACATTCATGGTTGATTTTTTTAAAATACAGAGTTATTAGAGTATCTCTAACTCAGAGAAAGTATTCATAGATAAGGAAATTTACTTCCCCCCATGTGGAACTGCTTTAGGAATTCATACTTAAAAGTCATACAAACCTGACTTGCAGGAAAGCCTTGGCATACAGGGAAGTAAGAGGGAAAACACTCCTTCCCCCTCATTGTAAAGGCAGGGGGCTATAGGAAGAAGTACAATCACCCCATATGTAAAGGATCACAAGGGTCTCCACTAGACTAGAGACTCTCTTCAGAGCAGGTTTAATGGCACTATATCCTAAGGAAAATGGAAAGGTTGTGGCTGAGCAGCCAGACTCTCTGCAAGAGAGCCGAGCATTAGTAACACCCACCCAGACAGCAGTTCCCAGCTGACAGGGCACTGCACCCCTAAGCAACCAACTCTGGGACTACAGTGCCCACCTGCCCACATTGCTCAGATGTGGGCACACACGGCCTGGCCCCAGCACCTGAAGGAAAAGATGAAGGCCAGTTTTCCCCTGTGGAGGTAGCACACAGTGCAAGTTTGCTCAGCAGAGGGAGCCAGGGCTGCAGGACTTGTCTCCTGACAAGGCTAGTGCCAGGTCACCTTCCGTATTTTGCTCCAAGGCAGGCAGCCTCCTGTGCAGCACTTGACTCCATTATGTTTGAAGAACAGCTGCTTGACACAGGATCATTGCACAGATATGGGGCCTTCTCAGACAGGGAAAGGAAGACTGATTCTCAGGCCTGCCAGTCTATCAGCTCACTGCCCTGTGGCACACCTCTGTTTGCTTTTCTATTCAATGGCTAAAACAGGAGGTTGATTGGGGCCCATCCCCTTCCCTCTTGCATAGCCAAATGCTTCAGTGTATCTTAAAATGCACTTCCCAGGGTCACCACCCCATGACTGTTAGTCCAGGACGCCACACACTTCCAGTACAATACAGGATTTCCAAAGTCCCATTGCACACTGAATTGTGCTAGAATTTAAGGAAATTTAACACCTTTCTGGGGTACCTGAGGATCCGTGCAAGGAACCTCATGGCTCTCCACACCGTTCATCTTGGATGGTGCATCAGAACTCAAAAGTTTGGCATTGTAAGTTGTTTTACTCCAAGAAGATCCCAGCGCCTTTACATTTTAGTCCTGGATTAGTCATGTGATATACTGGTGGTTTAATAAGAAGTCCATCTCTCTCCTCAAGCCAATGGCAGGACAAAAGGTTAGTCCTTTGACCCCATGAGATAAAGCAAGTAAGTAGGAAAGTGCTGTTGTTCTGCCTTGTATTGCCACTGACTTAATGTTTAAGGAGGGCAGGTGCTCAGCTGCCCAGCACTACATCTATTGTAGAGAAACAGATCTAGAGATATACGAACTCGAGGGGTACTAACAGCCAAGTTGTCTTCAGGGAGAGAGAGTGTGGGAGGCTGGCTGTAATTTCCTTCTGTTAGTTGTTCTTCTTATCCTCAGGAGGTGCATAAGGAGGTGGCTGATCCTGGAAGGAGATACAGTAGAGTCAACAACCATGTTTATTTTATGATGAGTCCTTCCCAGGCATTCCCAGCTTGTCTTACTTGTCCCAGCAGGAATGACTGCTCTGCAGTGAGCTACAGACAAAGCCAGGTGCTATGGTTTGAGCTGTCATTTCATCACACCATTCCTCCCTAGTATCAGTTATGCTCCATGATATATGCTGTGTCCATAACGATTTTAGGGAAAGTCCCCTCAAAACCAGGTAACAAATGGTGTACTGCAAAGGGGCCATTTAATCTGTTTTAATCGCCATCCTCCCTTCCCTACCAGGGCTTTGTCCCTGTTGAAGCTCATAGCTCTAACCCAGCAGACAGCAAGCCCCTGGGCTGAGGCCAGTTTGCTGCTCCATCAGTCTTCAGCCTGCCACAGCCAAGTACGGCAGTGAAGTGCACAGCCAGACAGTCACGTACCAGGTGGTGGCTACAGCCAACCTACTGGCTGCCACTGACTGAAGAGTAAGAGACCTCCCTGTCTCCATGCAGCCCAGGAAAAAAATGAAGGAGAAACCTATGTGCTCTCATCCTTAAGTGACCTGTTCTTTTTTGACTCTCCTCACTTTTAGGCCCAATGGATGCAGAGAGCTCTGCATATTCTCTGTGCCCATGCCAGTCTGTTATGCCTTGAGGAGTAAGACAGGTAACAAATGGCTGTTGCTGGATTAGTCTTAAGATCTTCCTCCTTTCCTGACTGAAAATTTAGTAAAATTTTAAAAAATTTAATTCTTCATGGAACCAATATCCATGCCACCCTCCAAGAAAAATGCATACTTTCTGTGCACGTTCAACATGAAGGTACACTAGACTTTGCTAGGAAAGCAAACCACTCTCTCTGCTAGTGACAGAGGATGGAGCAGGCACACACAGATCAGGTGCAGTACTCACCATGGGCATGTACACATTGTGTGGGTTGGCAGGGTTGTAATATGCACTGGAAGCAGCTTCCATGGCCTTACTGCCTCCTGGAAAGGAAGGAAAAGAAGCCACCTTAAATATCTGAGGCAATGGCCCTAGCCCCAGAGCCTTATCCCCAGCCATAGTTCTTCCAACGAGGCAACAAAGACCCAAAGAGCCAACAAGAACTGCAGCAAGCTGGGTTAGAATTCTGAGCAGCTCTGGAAAGCTGGCTAGGGCTGACCACAAGCTGTGCAGTGCAGGGCTGAGCAGCTCCTCACGTATGACTCTGAGTTCCTGCAACAACAGCTTTCCCACCCCACGCTGTGCCCACCCCACCTTCAGCCCCAAGTCCCCAAGCACCCTTTTGCACCCAGACCCTGGCAGCTCCCCCGTCCCATTTACCTGGCATCCCAGGGCTCACCCAGGCTGGGGGAGCTGAAGGGGCTGAGGGTCCTGCAGGAGACGTCCCGGAGTAGGGTGGTGGAGGTGGCACATACATGGGGTTCATGTTTGGTAGTGGTGGGTAAATACCTGAAAAGGACAACACTGGACTGATGCTTTGGACTATGGAACAGAGGGGGAGAGAGCTCACAGGCCCGATAATACATTAGCTCTGGACATGAGCAGTAGTAAGGGAAGCTCTCCAGGCTTGGCAGGGATGCAGACAGCAGGGATTTGATAATTTGCTAATGCCTGTCATGTCAGCAGGTGATAATTCTCTGACAAGCAGTAGCACAATTTGCAAACCACATTTTCATATAGCTAGAACTACAGTGACACACGGGTGTAATCAACAGCATGTGACATCATTTTGCAAGGACAAGGATCCTCTATGCAGATAGAACAACAGTAACCCTCACCGTAACCATTGCCATTTCTTTACAGCTAATATCAGACACAGTCATCATTACACAACTTCCAAACCTGGAGTCTGGGCATATGGATATCCCATGGGCTGTGGAGCAGGTCCGTAGGCATTCACTGGAGGTGGTACATAAGGATATGGTCCGTTTGGTGGCGGAGGGGCAGCGTAGCCTCCCAGTGCGGGTGAATAGCCCCCGGGGGCAGGCGGGGCAGGCGCGTATCCTCCGGGAACAGGGGTATAGCCATAGCCAGGGTTCTGGAGAGGGACGCCACTGGAAGCTAAGGAACACATGTTTAGTTAGCCAGGCATCTTTCCTTAAAACTAAATGTATAGAATTAAATGGAAATAGCCCTGTTAATGCAGCACTGTTTCCTTTCATCTAGATTCACTGTATAGTCCTGGCATGGTACTGTGCTTGAAAAGCCTTAGACACAGGGTGCTAAAGGAAACCAGCTGCAAAAATACTACCTCATAGGTACCAGTCCCACCAGAGAGCTCCCACTGCTTAAAGAGAAGACCATTCTAATGCAAGTATCAGTAGAAGAGTGTTTTTTTCCTTTTTTGAAAAATTTTCTTTCTTAAAAGAATGTACATTTATTTAGAAAGAAAACTTTGTAAGAAAAAAAAGTACTTTTCCCTCCATTAGAAAAATTTTAAAAGAAATTATTTTAAAAACCTATTTTTCCCCTCTCCAAGTGTGCATGTTAACATCTTACTGCACTATTACAGAACTGAGCTGAGGGTAGGTAAGTGAAGCAATTTTTCATCATAACACATTTCAACTTTTTCCCAGGAGAAATAAGGTTCTGTAGAGAAAGGTGGTCCACCTCAGAAGCATAAATGCCAGAACAGTCTGACTACACAAAGCACTAAGATGAAATAAAGAAAAAGAATTGGAAGGGAAAAGCTCCCCTGGAAAGAGAAAAAAATACTTTGCTGTGGATGAGGTTATAGAGGTTATAAAGTACCCCTCTTCCCATGAAGTTCAGAAAGAGCACTATTTGCTTACTAGTTCAGCCAACCATGGGGGAACAACAGGGTCTGAAAATTCCTTACCACTAGAAGCAGCTTTGAACATCAGCTGTCCAAACTCAATGGCTCCTCCACTGTTGAAAGTCAGTTTAAATGTACCTTGCCCTTCCCAGCCACCTAGGAGAGAGAGAATTAGAATTGAAGCAGATTATTAACCTACTCAGTACCAGCCAAGACAGAAAAATTGTTTATACTTCAATTATTTTTTTCTTCTTTATTTCAAAACTATTTTGCATCCTATTACAGGGGAGAAAGAGTCACGGCACTGCTATCAGATGTCCCCCAAAACAGTATCTCAAGAGGATCAGGAATTTATTTTTTTACCCTTTCAAAGTTATAGTCATGTAGAAGCACCCTACTCTAGATACAAGGCTGTTTTGTTCTTTCCTGAGAGGTTTAATAGAACCTAATAATGAGCACAGCGTAAAGATCGAATGTTTGTTTCACTGAGGATTTTAATTGAAAGCCCTCAGATGAAGTTTTATTGATGACCTCAGTGGACTACAGATCAGGACCTGCAACTCAAGCTAGGATTTTAATCAAACTTAACATTTTTCATCTCACTGACACATAAAAGCTCAGACAGATTATTAAATGCTGAGGTATAATAGCAATTTAAAAAAAAAAATCAGGTAAGCAAGGTATAGCAACGTAAGAAAGCTTTATTTTATTGGGGTTTTTGCTTTGTTTTATTGAGGCTTTTTGTTTTCTGGTGTTTTTTGCAGGGGAGGTGCTTTGCTTTTTGGTGGTTTTAGAAAAAAAAAAGACGTCATTTAAATAAAAGATTTCATAAAATAAGATTTATCTTCCTTGTCTAACAATTAAGTTAGTAAAATGAGAGTCTCCTGGGGACAAAGTAGAAATAAAATATAGAAATATAACAAAAGAGTCCATCAGGGATAAATTCATTCCTTTGGCGATTTACCTCCGAAGTCATACTAAAACCAGTCTTAGTATGACTTCAGCCCAAGGAAGTGGGCTGATCCACAATCCCCAGAGGAGCCAATCACTTTAAAACATTGTTACCAACAGAAGACAAAAAGCATAAGCTCTCCAGATGCCATGAAAATGCACATAAACCAATTCCAGGGCTGAAGAGGGAAGAAATTTGAACCAGAAACCTTGTTTTCAATCCCTGTTCATCTTCTGCAATTCCCCATGTTTGGTCACGAACACCACTGTAAGTCTTACTACAGCTTCACGATCAAATTGGGATCAAAGCTAAATCAATGATAAACAGCAGACTCCCAGATGCCTGCAAATGTACGCAAGTGGCTGCTGACCTCCCAAAACCAAAAGTGGTTGCTAATTCTAATTCTGTCTCTCAATAGCACTGACTGGTGGCTTGGTCATTTACCCACCCTTCCAAGTCAAAGACAGGAGAAAAAGAAGCACATGCAGATACTGAGTAAACATGACATTTACAGCAAGACAGAAGTTACAGAATTAAACAAAAGTCATTCTGGGGAAGTCAGTTACTGGCTTGGGGGCAGAAAGTAACACAGTAGCAGTGCAGCAGAGAGGAATTATCTCAGCGTTAACACACCAGCTATACCACCACAGCCACTCTGTCTTTCCTCTGCACATAAGCTGTCTGGTGTTCAGCAAAAAAGGCCTTGTGACACTTGGGAAGAGTTCAATCTACAAAGCACGGGCATGTACCTCCTGCCTCGGCCTGGATCTGTCCTTTGATGTAATTGGCAGAGAAAACAGGCTGTTCAATTGAGCATCCTTTCACCAAATAAAATGGCATCATGAAAGACTGCATAGGATCCTTGCCCTTGGACACAAAGATCATCTGCAAGACAGGAGGGAACACTTCTGAATTACTTGAATTAGATATAGAGAGTGATCGTGGAGTTCTAATCCTATTAGCATCCAAAAAAAGGGTAACTTAACTCCTAGTACAAGAATGCATTGCATTATTTCACAGCTTTAATACTGAGGAACCCCAATGGATTTGATGGCACATGGCTTGCTCACCTGAATCAGGTACGTTCCAAAATAATAAACCACTTAAAACACACATGCACATTTACTGTTCTGCTTTTTAAGAATAAGCTATGAGAGTTTTCAAGGAAAGTATTATTGACTGACACATTATATGAAATATATTCTCTAGACAATGATTTCCAGGACTACATGCGCCTTTTTCGGGAATTGGGATTGTGACACAGGTATGAACTATCCTATTTCCACCTTCCTTTCTCCTACCCAGTGCTGTCAGTGGTTCCTTCCACAACAATAATCACTTTTTCTATCACCAACTAGGTTTCTGGTTTAAAGCTTACAAGATGTCTTGAGAAAGATGCAGCCCTGCTGGCGTCAGACCTACCCTGTAAGGGGTGAGATACAGCATTCCTTTCTTGGTGCCTTTGAAGATTTCAGGCTTGCCTGTCACGTCACTGAAGGAGAGCTCCACATCTTTGCACTGTTTGAGAATACTGCAGGAGGAAATCAGACAGATTAGACAGACAAATTCAGCGACAGCTCCAACACATACCCCCATCACACAGGAGAGGAACAGCACACCAAAACTCTGAATATTATCCTGAAGTTCTGCTGTGGGCCCTGCCATTTTGACTTTGAACAGAGAGGGATGATCTATGCAGAGTAGAATTCATCCTCTCACCTGAGACAAGCCCTGCTCCTCCTCCACAAAGGGCAGCTTTAAATAATAGAGTTTTTTCTGTCTCCAAAGCCATCAGACTGAGGAATTCCGCTCCGCACGTAAAGAGCCTCAGCCCAAAAATCGGGGCACAGAAAGTGCTGAGGTGTCAGAAACCCCCTTGATGCCAAGGTGTAACCTCAGAGCAATCCTCTCTCCCCAGTCCATGCTCAAATTAAGTCCACCGCATTAGAAAACAGCACTGCCATAACACCACAGCCACTGTGCAAACTGAGGAAGTAGCTGCACTGACACCCTCACTGCTGACCCTGCTCCACGTGACTTAAATAAGTGTTTGTAACAAACAGTACCACACTAAGGAATGCAATGACAAATCAGCACTGTCAGAAATAAGGATATTATTGGGAACATTAGTAGGGTTTGCTAATGACACAAAGCCAGATTAGAACTGTGAACACTGCAGGGTCAGGGGTATGGATGTGCCTTAAAAACTAAATATATTTTCAGAAAAAAATTAAAGAGTCATCTTGGGAAAGAATATCACTGAAGCTACGGTGCAGATTCTAAACATGCCACATAGTAAGAAAATTTGCAGAATAAACAAAAGAACCTTGAGAGTGATAAACTTTCAATGTGTTACTGTGGAAAAAGACGCTGAAGTGTTTTATGGTTCAAGAGCATGGAGAACAAAATCACAAAACCCTAAATCAACATAAACCCGAACAGGTTGGATCTAAAATAATCCTTATGTATTCTGATCAGTATACCGTAGAAGTCAAATAAAGTCAGGAAACTGCACAAGTATTTGGGGAAGGAAGGAATCTGCAGGGCCACCATATGGGAAAGCAACCAAAAGCCCTGTAGTTTCAGGGCTTTGTAGCCACTTTCATTTGTAGATGTATCTGAAAAATGCAGCTACCAGAAAATGCAGACATTAAAAAGCTAGCTTTAATGAGAAAAAACAACCTCACCAAGAAATTCTACTGGGACATTACTTCATAGTTGAGCTAGACACAGATTCTCAGACTGGCTGGAAGGGGCAGACTGATGAGGCAGCAGAGCTCTTTCCATTTCCAAAATGCAAGGGGGAAACATTTCTTTTAAGCTAAGTAAAACCAACTTCTTGACAGCTTTAATCTTACCAGAGTACTTCCTCAACCATGTCCTGTAGCAGCATTTCACATCATTTTGCCTCACTGGGAAGAATTTCTACGTAATCATTGTAATGTTTACTGCTTTGCAGCTACTCATACAAGCAAATAACATGCAGCCACCACCACAGGGAGTAATTAGGCTGCTGAACTGGTTTGCACTTGTGTGCCTGTCCAGGGCTGTCACCTGGGGAGGGCTGTGCACCCTGGGGAGCCACGCTACCCCCACCTGTGACTGAGAAGCACCTCAAAGAATGGCTTGAAATCACAAAACCATAGAATGTTAAGGGTCGGAAGGAACCTTAAAGATCACCTAGTCCCGACCTCCCTGCCATGGCCAGGGACACCTTCCACTAGACCAGGTGGCTCAAGGCATTATCCAGCCTGGCTTTGAACACTGCCAGGGCGGGGTCATCCGCAACCTCTCTGGGCAACCTGTTCCTGTGTCTCACCATCCTCACAGTAAAGAACTTCTTCCTAATGTCTAGCCTAAATTTCCCTTCTTACAGACTGTAGCCTTTACTCCTTGTCCTAGCACTACAGTTCCTAATGAAGAGTCCCTCTGTGCCTTCTCTGCTGGTCCCTTCAGATACCGGAAGGCTGCTATGCGGTCTCCATGCAACCCTTTCTTCTCCAGTCTGAACAGCCCTGACTTTCTTGGCTTGTCTTCATAGGGGAGGTGCTCCATTGCCCTTACGAACTTTGTGGCCTCCTCTGGATTTGTTCCAACAGTTTCATGTCGCTCTTATGTAGGGGACCCCAGAGCTGGATACAGCACTCCAGGTGAGGTCACACCAGAGCAGAATACAAGGGCAGAATCACTTCCCTTGACCTGCTGCTCGTGCTGCTTTTGATGCAGCCCAGGATTCAAAGGACAGAGAAATCTCCTTTAAACCAGCTTGAGCTCTACATGTCAAAGGACTTTCCTGATTGAAGCATTAGGAATCAGCTACAAACTCAACACTATCTGGAGCATATTTATGGAGTGTAATCTTCCTGTTGATCACCAGCCCCACACCAACTCCTTTGATCTTTTTACTTTGATCCTTTACTGGGCCTCTGGTTCCTAGGATTTCTCTTGCTAGAATGCTGAGAGTACCCGAACACAATGATACTGAAGCCCAAGTCTATTAAGCTGGTCTGTCAATCCCCACTCGAGGCAAGAGCAGGCGTCGAGCAGCTGGTTGTGCTTCCATGGAGAGGCGCTTCGCTGCGCAGAGGAGGAACAAGTGTTCTCCACTTTGAATTTAAGTGATCAAGACTCCTACCTTAAGTGATCTCTGCCTCTCTGACGTCACTAAGTGCGTGATCTTACAAAAAAGCCAATTCCTTGACTTTTACAAGCGATGGCAGCTCACTCTTCACTGTCCGAGGGAGCGGCTTTAAGGACCCTCGGCTTTAAGGCCGAGCTTCCACAGTGAAGAGGGAGCAGCTCTGCGGACTCCAGCCAGTCTTCCTCTCCACTGCCCGCCGCAGCCCATCCCCACCCTGCCACGGAGCCCTTTAATAACGCAGAGCCCAGGCCGAGCCGGGCCTGCGCAGGCGGGCAAGGGTCGGGGATCGCCCCAGTGGGAACCTCCCACTACCAGATCCCGCTATCCCGGCCCTGCTGAGGGTACAGGGGGCGAGGAGGACCAGCCCGGCCCCGCAGCGACCCGCGGTACCTTTCGGCATTGGGGATGACGACACCACCCTCCTGCGAGTGGTTCCTGTTCAGCGCCATCTTTGCCTCGTCGGCCCCGCCCGTGACCCGGTGACGGCAGTGACGTCAAATCCAGCGCGGCCCCGCCCCGAGGCCGCCTCCCCGCTGGTCCCGCCCCCCGCGGCGTTCCCGGCCGGCGGCGCGCGAGGCGGAAGTGAGGGGGAAGTGAGGCGGAAGTGAAACGACAGCGAGGCGGAAGCGCGGCGGCGCTGGTTTGGTTTAATGGCCGCCGGTGGCGGCGGGGACGCTACAGGTGGCGGCCCCGCCCGGTCCCACGTACCGCGGTTGCCCCGTGACGGGCCGCACGACGGACCACGGACACTGGTGCCTACACGCTGCCCTGCTCGCTCCTCTGGCTCTGTCTGCTCAGCGTAACCACGCCTGTTCGCTGCCGTGGTTGCCTCAGTGGAAGATGTCCAGGATTTGCCGTGCTCTGCAAAGTTTTTCTGGCGAACGGCTTATGTGCTGAAGAGTTTGTCTGCCTCTGAATGGGCTGAGTGGGCACCCGTGGTGTAAGGTTTAGACTCTTCCCCTCTGGTGTATCACTCGGGATATCTCAGGGGAACAGCTGGCTTGCTGTGGTCGTCTTGGGACTTGGCTGGTGGCACAGGATTCAGGCTTTTCCCAGCTTATCCGTTCACAGAGACATCTTCCCAACAGTATCTCCCATTGCGGTGCAATGTGGGATTTTTTTTGTATTTGCCATTTGTAGACTTCCTGGTAGATACACGGGATGTAGGTTGACAATGGCATGAGCAGATGGCAGTGAGGAATACCTGAGCTTGCTTTTCTCAGCGAGCTTTTATAGATCCTTTAGAAGTAGTCCATGATCTGACAAGAAATTACAGAGCAGGGCATAAAAAACACCGTATTACAAACAAATAAAAATTCCTAAACCTATAGGGAAAAACACAGAGCCTTGTCTTTGCAATCCACATTACAGGAAAAGGAAAGTCTCTCTCTTCGGTTGTGTTGGTCTGCTTTGCTTTCTTTGCCATAACCCTTGTTTGGGCCGAAAAGTCATAAAGATTACCGTACTGCAGCCCAGCGTGAAGACAACGGAGCGTGGCGTTGTGCTTCAGTGTTATGAAGAAGTGGAGTCCTGGTGTTGTCTTTGATGAGGATCACGTCTTTGGTGCCCTTGGGCTAAGGATGACCAGTTGTGTGGCAGGATGGGTAGCAGCATGGCAGGATGGTTTCTGCAGGGTTCATGGTATGGCTGCTGGCACCAGTGGCAAGGCTCTTGTTGCTCGTGCTGAAAGCGGGTGCAGGGCTATATGCACACACTGCAGAACACCAGGAGCCGTGAACGTGGGTGGTGAAAGGACCAGGAAGAGCTGATATGGCCCTCGCATCCTAATGGTGCTGAGAATGGCTGATTTGTGTGTACAGGTGGGAGTGGGAGTGAAGAGAACCTTTGCTTTGCAGTGACAGCACCAGAGAAAGCCACAAGATGGACATATGCTCTTGACAGTTTTGCTAAGGCTCGGAGAACCCTATTCCCAACCCTGGCCTCCATACAGCTCTGTCAACCAACACCAAGCTTGACTTGAGTCCTCCTCTGCTGCTCATTTGCTGTTTCCTCTTTTTCCCTCCTGTGCCAGCCTTTCCTACCCCCATCCCAACCCCCCCCGTACTTCCCCTTGCTCGCAGTGCTGCCATCCCAGGCCGTGGCATTCTGCACCTGCATTTTAAGTGGTGGCTGGCAGTTCTCCTGGAGGGGCCAACCCCTGCCAGCCGTGTGACATGCAGAGAGAGACAGACAGACACTGCCAAACTCAGGACACCTCTGATTTTCTCCCCTCTTTCCTTCTGCCCAGATAGCCCTGACACTTTCCATCTCGCTCGGGGACATCCAGAAAACGGCTGACACCAGCTGGACACAAGCATGTAGTCCTCATTAAAGCTGTGCCTCTTTCTGCTCTGGGGTCTTCACCTTCCCTCCCCATCCCCTCCAGGGGAAGGTGAAACAACAGCTTCTCAACAGGACACAAAAGCACATTGTTAAAAAGGTGTGAGAGCTTGGTAGAGGGAGGAAACAGCCTGGAGAAGAGGAATATTAAGTACTTGGAGAAATGAAGGAGAGACAGAAAGGGTAAAGAGCAGAGGAAGTGAAATAGGGAAAGAAAGGAAGGAAGAAAGCTATGGAGGGCTAAAAGGGAATGAGGACAAAAGCACAGGAGCAGAGGAGGATACAGGACAGTAGGAGGGCAGAGGAACAGCACCGAGACTGCTGTAGTAGCAAATGCAGCCATTTCAATGAGGAGGAGGAGGAAGAGGTATCTCTTGTGGCCCCACCATCAGGCGAGACACCCTGGCCCAGTGCTTCTCAATCCATGGCTCTTTGCACTCCTCCAAGATCCTCAAGGCCTTGTGCCAAGTGGAGCTGTCTCTGGGGGAGGTTCCAGCAGGGACTCCCTGTGGCATTGTCTTCCCTGTGTTCCCACAACAGAGGGGCTATGTTGTGGGGGGAAGGTTCGGCCAGGACCTGCTCAGTGCTGGTGGAGAGAGACCACTGCAATGGGGATTGCAGCAGTGGGATGGGGTCACCCCATGAGTTGGGGTGAAACCCTAGGACAGCTTGGTCTGATCTGCACAAAGTCAAATGCTGTGACACAAGCTTGGCTTTTGACCTTAGTGCTGGGCAGGGCACATGCATCCTCTGCAGCAGGAACATGTTCTTTTCCTTTGGGCTTTTCTTCTTTTGGAAAATATATCTATTTTCCCCAAGTACTTTGATGCTTCTCAAATAGGTGCTACAGCCCAAGAACTAATTCTGTCTCCTCCCACCAGTCACTTGCTCTGAACCATGAAACGTATCAGTCTTCCCTCATCTATCCTGTTCCATGCTGCCATTTCCCCTTGGGAAGCCACAGCAAGGAATAAGGACAAAATGCCAGGCCACCATGTCTTCAGACCAACCAGCTGCCTTTACACCCATGGAAGATTCAAGAGAAATCTCTGCTGACATCTCTTGAAACATGCATACATTGACTCCACCATCTCTCCTTGCCATGTCTCCAAGTGATAAAAACAGGACCATAGCATGCTCCACACCTCCCACCTCCAAAATCCATGCCCCTAGAAATCCTTCCCCCTCAACACTATTTCCCCCCAGGCAAGACACACAGTTGAGACACAAACGAGAGAAGGGAAGATGACAGACAGTCCACTGTGCAAAAAACAAACCAAGAATGAGGACACTCTGGGAAGGACAGGGGAGATGCTCTTGGTCCCTCTCCAGCACACAGGTAGGCACACGCACACCCGCACGCACTCACACTTGCATCCTCTCACTCCCACGGAGGATGTGCCACATGCTTCAGAGACAGGCCCATGGTAGAGTCAAGGGTAGCAGGGGTGGGTTGTTGTATCCAGAGTCACCAGGTGACAGTGGGGGGGAGGGGCATTCACAGGTTACTTTCGTGGTTTTCCTCTGTCTCGACAGTCATGGGGGGCAGCCCCCCGTTGTCATTCAGCCGTTTGGCCCTGTAGGTCTCATAGTGGATGTTGTGGGTCACTTCTTTTAGGTCCTGAAGGTGGGTCCTGCAGGGGACAAAGTGGGGTGGGAAAGAGGATACAATAGCCAATATCAACACAGTCAGTATTATTTTTCTGATGATAATTTTATTCCCTGAAATAAATGGAAGATTTTTTCAGTCAGTCTAGTTAATGATCGTACCCCTCTTTCTGCATGGATAGCGTGAGTACCATCATACACAGCTGAGAGCTGGAGTGTCAGCATTCGAGAACACATATGCAGGATGCAGGACATGGGCCAAAATTCCTAGTTGTGCTTGCCAGTGCCCTGCTCCTCTCACACCTGTGCCACCAGCACAGCTACTGGCCATCCTGCTGTTATCAGAGGAGACAGGGACTTCTGAAGCAGTGGTGAGACAAGGAAGCATCAGGAGGGTGTATCACGGTCATTGCAGATCATAACCTGCAGAACACTGAGCATGGTCCCTAACCTCCGTAGAAAGCCTGTGGACTTGGATTGCTATATGCTTTGTGACGGTCATTTGGGTAGGATGTTTTTACTGGATGACGTGGGAATAGCACCTCTGCTGCAAACGGTATTACAGAACGAAAAGAGGGAGTAGGGTGATGTCAAAGCATTGCACCTGGCCAAATGTCCCAATACCACCATACCCACAAGTGGAATGAGCCACAGGGCTCTGGCTTTGAACTGTGTTTCTGTTACTTTCTTATTTTTTGTGTTGTTTTAAAACCTTATTGTATTTATAGGGAACAGAGGTGACCCTGGATCTGCAGCTCTTCTACAGAATTTGGGTCAGGTATCACTTGTGCTGAGGCATCCAGAAAACAACTGGATGAAACAGTAGAAATAAGACAGGACAATGAAAGCTAATGAAATACGGAGTTTTTCACTTCCAGCTCACGTGTTCCAGCACATCCTTCAACCTGGAAGGACACATGGTCTAGAATGTCGTAGTGACCTCTTTATTACCGACCTGTTGTCAGCAGCCAATAGAAGTTTTTGCAATCTTAATGGGATATAAGGGGGGTGGTAGTACCCTGCTTTTCTCCAGGCTCGTACATGAAAACTAGCACATGGTCAGGTCACTAAGAGGGGCACTAGAGTATCTACCCCTTAACTCAATCCAGCTCTATAGCACATAAGCTTTCACTGCCTGAAATGTAGTTTATTTTCCTTTTCGTAGGGGCTATTTCACTCTAAGTGGATCTCAGGAAGACTCACAGCTTGTCAAGAGCAAACCTTACCTGATGACAAAATCTCGAAGTAGGGCAAATTCACAGTGAGTGAGGTTTTCCACTGAAAAGAAAGCAAGCAAGTGTTACATTTGATTTTTTCAACAGCCCCTTTATGGTTACAGAGCATCGTAAAGTCACTGCCATGGGGGCAGGTTCCAAGTGGGCAGAGCCTGCATACTTCAGGAAGGACAGACAGCTGTCTGAACGCCACACTTGAGCATTGAGGAGACACAATAAGAGGTGCTGAGCAGTCACACCTGAATTTTCATTTGAAAACCAAGGCAACCTCAGGAGCTTAGCCTCACACACCATGGTGTTCAGAGTGGCTCCAGCTTCTGCCAGGTGGTGGTAGTGGCACCATATTGACCATGGTAGTTCCCTCCTGACACAGCTATTTGAGAATTTTCCTTTTGCTTGGTTTCAAAAGGTTTATCACAAATGGGATGGGAAGGTAGCCATGGGATGTGTTGTCAGGACCCTTGTCTGTTACTGTGACCTGCAGAGATATTTTCAGCTCCCAGAAGAAAGAGGTTTTTTACCTTCAATGATTCCCCAAGGTGTTTTCCTGCCCAGGACTCTTTTGCCATTCACTTGGTACTCCTTGTCACTGCCCACTACTGCAAAGGGCATGCTTTCCTGCTGGGGAGAGACATGTGGAAAGATCTATTGAACCCATCCCAGAGAGCAGCACCACCATGGCTCCCCATCCACCTTTCCTCCTCTCAGCTCAACAAGCACAAGGCCTTCTCCAAGGGAAGAGATTCTCCAGAGCAAAACTTCACTGACTGTCCTCTTCACCCTTCAGTGCTATCCCTAGCATTTTGGACCCTTGCCTTCCAGGTGTCCTTGCACCCCGCCAAGCTTAAGTGGGTAGCTTGCAGCAGTGCCAAGGGCTCTGGAGTGGGGGGCAGAGCTTTTCCGCACCCATCTCCAACATTTCTGAGGAGGAGGATGACCAGAGAGGAAGTACTTTAGCATAACCAACAGAGGATTTGTCAGCCCAGAGCTGCTCATATGGATAGTTTGAGGTGAGTATTTCTCACCAGATTTGCAGTTCTTCACATTAGAAAGTGAGGACTTAATCCTCCCCTATAAGACACATGAACAAGTTTAATGGCTGAAATTGTACTGAGGAAAGCCAGAAATGGAATAGGGGTGCAGCTTTCCTGGGAAGAGTAGGACGGTAGGTGAGGCTACTGGGGACCCAGATATCTCTAAGCAAAGGTAGAAACTATCTGTTTCTAGGGCTCAGAGTGCAGGAGACTCTGCTATCCATGGGGTTGTGCAGATGTTCATAGGTTTACTCTGCTTTATAGATATCCCTGGGTCTGGAAAGAGACTGCAGTTACCACAGGAATGGAGATTAAAAAGCAGTTTATTTCTTATGTGTAGGGGCAATGATGCTGAAGTGCAGAACAAAATGTGGTGCCCTCTTCATCCCCACCTCCGCTCCCACAATAAAATATTTCCTACCCTGATTTTGTCGTTCTCTGTTTTATCCTCCAAGTCTTCATCAAATTCTTTCTGGGGATAAAACTCGATCCCATTTACTTCTAGTTCCTTGCGCACCTAAGCAGAGAGATATTTTGGAGCACAAAGCAGCACAAACCTGAAGGGAAGGCAGATGGCATGGCCGGGCAAACACATCTGGGACATCCTTCCAGTGGGCAGAGGCTGGATGGATTGTCCCAAGGAAGTGCACAGCAAAGTGAGGACATAAGGCAGCAACGTCAGTTACTCGTCTGGCTCTGCAGTTCCCATGGCAGAACGTATCACAGGATGTCACAGGGATACACACATTTCTTCCTTCTCTAACAGGTGCCCTCAGAGATATAAACAGCTACATCTTTAGGACTTACCCACCAACCCAGCGTTGGGCTCTGTGCACACCCTGGGGACTGCACTGCAGTCCCAGGAAGAAGGATACCACTCACTTCTCCCACCTCCAAGCCAGGGCAGGGAAGGATCCCATGCAGGAGAGCAGATACTCACTCTTTGTTTGAATTCGGTCTTCTCCTCCAAGGTCATGGTGTCAGCCTTGGCAATAACTGGGATGATGTTCACTACCTTGCTGAGATGCTTCATGAACTCCAGGTCCAAAGGCCGCAAGCTGCAGCCCAAGAGGGAACAACATGGAAGGGGCCACTTTACCCTCCTCGCCTTTCATCCTAGTGACTCTCCCAGCATCAGGGCACCAATGAACCCTCCCTTGTACATACCCTGCTCGCTGCCACCATGATCTCATCTCCTTCTTCCCATCCATCCTGCCCTCTCCCAAAAAACACAGTGGCACTTCTCCCGCTCTTGTAATCCTAGACCCTTTCAAGCCCTACAGCACCCAAAGTTAAGTTAAACAGTGGCCAGCCCCGCTGGCAGGGTCCCCGGATCCATGTCTGAGATGGAGCAGTGTAGGGTATATATCTGGCACAGAGGCACCAAGAGCTTGAGGAAGGACGAGGGACTGGGTACATACGAGTGGCCTGTAGGGGAGATGAAGTAGAGGCAGCAGTGCACACGTGTGTCTGGAATTCGTTTCTTCCTTGCAATATTCACCTCCTCTTTCAAAAATTTTTCATATTGTTCATTGATGTATTTCTCAATAGGCTCCCAGCTGTTAAAGTGGGAGAAAGAGATGAATATACAGGTACAAATCTCCTCATGTTCCTGCCTACAGTGTTCCTGACTCTGACAGCAGCAAAGCAGTCTCAGGCATAAGAAAAAATCCACCTCAAGCATCTCGCCATCAGCAGAGATATTTAAGAGTTTCTGTCACTGGGTGCAGAGATAAGCACTCACCATGTAATGTGTGCATACCTGCAAGCACGCACACAGACCCATGATGTTCACAATCCCACGGCCCCATTACCAGCCTCCTGAGTGCAATAGGATGCCAAGATGCTTTCAAGGGCCAAGCAGATGAGAGTCACTCCACATACCATCTTAACTCCAGCCCTTTCTGGGCTACAAGGCCTTGACCCTGTAAAACTCACCAGTTCTCATTGTTGATCTGGTCCCCAAATCCTGGTGTGTCAATCACTGTCAGCTTCATTTTGACACCACCTTCTTCAATGACTGGGGGAGAAATTGCAAACAATCATACTCCCTCACTGGGGACCTTCTCTATCATGAAACACGTCTCTGTGTCCCACAAGGGAACAAGAGGGCTCTGCCCTCATATCTGCCCAGCAGGCATGACCAGACCAGACTGGGTCATGCCTCAACAGTTATGACCCTCACTTGTATGTCTGACCCCAAATTTTGGTAACTCCTAAACCAAAGCCACCTTACATCACTTTGCCACAGGAAAATGGATTAGTGCACAGTCTGTGGCCCTAAGGTAGTACCTACCTTAACACAACTTCTCCTCCCCTCTAGTGCATCATCCTGAATCTGAGATGTTGCTCATTATCCTGAACCACTGTAGGAACTGTGCTGATGCTTTGCCATGAGGAGCTGTGCTATACCAGGCTTGGGTTGGGGCCCACTAATGCAACTTGTATAGATAGTAAATGTAACTGCAGGTGAAAATTACTTACAGCAAGTCTTAATCCACACATGCAGACTAATGTTTTAGCAGAAGAAATATCTATAACTATTTTTCTACCCCCCACTTTTGGCTGTGGCATCAGTGGTATTGCTCTTTAAGAAAAGCTTTGTGTGTCTCTGAGGCCGTCTAAAACTGTCCTTTAGGTTCTCATGGAGAAAGAGCTGCCTAATACCAAAGAACTATTTGTGTAGACTGCTGGGATCTTCCGCAAGACTGCGCTGAAGCATCAGTATTGCTTCTACCCCAGCAGCCTGGCTCTTACCGTGCCCAATGGCTTTGATCTCCACTGTCTTGGGGATCTTCTCCTCCCGGTTCCAGCCTGAAGATTTGCGGCTCACCTGGGATTTGAAGAGGGTGTTTACCAGTGTCGACTTTCCCAGTCCGCTCTGACCTGAGGATTGCAAAGAGTAAGTTTTGACATTTCCCACAGCCTAGTGATGACAGTGGGCCCAGGGGATGGAACCAGGCTAGCAGGGGAAGGGTCTGTAGGTGTCTCCTTGCCTTGTGCAAATTCTCTTTTCCCTCAGAGCAAGTGCTGTCTGCTCCCTCATACCCTCCCTGCAGGGCTTGCTGTCTCCCACCTGGCCTCAGGGGACAGTGCCTGGCCATGGTTCCCAGCTCCTCAGTTGGTCCCTGCCTACCTACAACCATGATGTTGAAGTCGAAACCTGTCTTCATGGTTTTCTTGCGCATCTGTTCAATGATGGTGTCAATACCGATGTAGCCCAGCAAGCTGGCATTAATGCCCATGGGTTTCATCGGTACAACTGGTTTCTGTCGTGCCTCTGGGACCAGCTCAGACATGGCTGCTTCGTTTTTGCTCTCCACTGGTCCTACATGGGGAAAAAGATTGAAAAATCATCATTGAGGTGCAACAACAACATCCCTGCTGAACTGTCACAGGGACTGAGGGCAATTTTGAGCGGTTGTTTCAAGCGTTATTGAGGATAACTGAACGTCAAGGTTTTAGCAGTAATGCTCTTCATGGAGGAACATCTACTTGAGCTTCCAGCGCACTCTTCTGTGTACCACTGCAGATGAGGATGTGAAGTGGAGTTCATTGAGAATGCAACATATTGATGGCTACCTCCAAACAGCAGGAGCAGACGCAGTGCGTCTGGCTGGGCTGATAAGTGGATGCCCAAAGCTCTGTGTGTGTCTCCTTATTTTGTTTTCCAGTTGTCAACAGGATCACCAGTGTTTTGCCCCTCCAAGTTTACCATAAAATTTGTGATGTAACAGACTTTAAAAAATTATAATGTGTCAAGTCCTGGCATTGAAACAGAGTTTGGGACGTACTGTGAGGACTTGCAAGCTTTGCCCTTGCCAGGGGCAGCTGCATTACTGGCTGTGCTGTGCAGGCTGAGTTCCTCAGAGGAAGGCAGTGGTGGAAGTGAAAGCATGGCCATAATCTCTGTACTTACCTCCCACTCACAGACCAATGGGTTTTGTCATACTAAAGAAACGAATCATCATGATCAAGAAACTAATTATCTGCATCTTTCCCTCCTCATCTCTCCCTTCTCACTTCTTCCTTATAAAACAATTGGGCAAAAAGAAAGCCCTGAGGATTTTCCAGCCTCCCTGACCCTTCTTTTGGGTAATGGCACACATTGCTTGGGGCAGGCCTCACCCATTTATCTCCATCTCATTAATGAGTAGCTCCCACCCTCTGGGAGGAAGCCAGAGGTTGGGAGAGGACAGGGCATGGAAGAAAAGCTCTAATTGGTGGAGAAGGGAGGCAGGAGGGCTGAATCTAGAAAGAAAGATGAAGGGGATGGGAATCAAATACCTTTCATATACAAACCAGCTGCAAACTAGAGCTCCTCGCACTCTAATTACTTGACTCCCCCATGCTTTGTCTCATTAGAGGGTTATTTTTCCAGGACAGAGACAGAATGTGTTTTTGCTTGGTAAGTACTTCATTTGTTTTGGATGCCACTTCAGTTCAAGTACCTCACACTAAATTATCCCTTTCCATCATTTCAGCTGTTTTTTTCTCCTCTCATCAGAATCCATTGGCAGAAGAACAGGACACGAGCAGCCAGGCAGGCGACTGCCATTTTGTGGGTGACACATGTCCCTCCTGGCAAGGAAAATGAATCAGAAGTCACTGGGCTGGGGATACGGATGGCACTAATCTGGGGTCCCTGTGACAGCTCAGTCAGGCCAGGCAGAGACAGGCTGGGGAGAGGTCGGAGAGATTGTGTTCAAGGACAGGGTTAGGCTGCAGCTGGTTCCATGGCTGGCTGGGGACCCTGCCTGGCGCTCCCAAGTCAAAGCTCCTGTACAGACACAAGGGCTGCTCTACACAGTGAAGATTTTACATTTTATATAAAGTTTAATATCCCACTATCATGTGCTAAGGAAAGACCTTGTGGAAGGGCCACCCTTGACAGGGGGAAGGGTGCCTCCACTCAGCTCCTTTTTACTGCTTGGGAAGTCTTTTATATTAAACTGGGAGAAGGATCTTTCCTCTGCATGAAAGGATGGTAGCACAACCCCTCAAGCACTGTGGGTAACATCTGAAGGCTCTTGTACCACCTCTGTTCCACCTGGCCCACACAGGAGAGGTAGGTGGGAGGATGGCCCCCCTCCTGCTCTTCCCCACCGAGTGAGGGCACCCTGGGCTATCATCACCCTCTCTTGAAGCAGCGAGCAGCACCCTGGGGGGACCAGAGCACAAGATGGACTGTTGGCTTGAGCCAGGCTGGCAATTTGGAGCACCTCGCGCTGCCGGGCAGCTGCCAGAGGAGGCAGCCTGCCGAGCTGAGCCCTTCTCAGCTGCTATCCTCTCTTACAGCCATCACAACTAGTCTGTGCCTTTCCTGCTGATGAAGCATCCCCTGAGGCCCCTGTTGTCTTTTTTCAGCTTTATCAAAGCTGGTGCCAGCCAGGAAAGCCCATCTCTCTGGTACAGCACAGAGGGCCAGGCCAGCCAGCTCTCCTGCACCCTGCCCTTCACTCGTCCTCTCCCAGGCTGCCCACACCACCATGGTTGGGTGGTTATGCTGTGTCCCTCTTGCTGCTGCAGCATCCTCCAGTATGCATCCCACACAGCCCGAAGGGTGGGAGAAGAGAGAGACGGGGAAGGATGAGGGAATGAGAGACAGGGGGCCGTGGCCCCAGTGAGACACTTGCCTACTGCAGTAAATGGGGCAAATAAACCCCAGAGGTGGACAGGGAACAGGTCAAGATGGGAAGAAAGCCCAGCTGAGCAGCTGCATGGGGTGGGCGCAGGACGTGGGCCATATGGGCTGTAACCCTTCTGCTGCCTGTGTGGTAGCTTGTCCTCAGGGAATCTGTTGCCCTCTCCTTTATTCCTTCAACCCTTGTTCTTACACAGGGAGGAGGAAGGAGGGAATTTTCTGTTGTCTCAAGGCTCACTAAGAGGTTCATAACTCATCCCTCAATCTCACCAAGGAAAGCCTTGCCCAGAGCCAGCAGATGTTGCTAACTGCTGTGCACATCCCAATATGTGACCATTCCATTATAGGCTTCACTGCTGAAACCAGGAGCTTGCAGTGACTGGAGCAGGTATTTCAGAGTCAGGTTCCTAAGCAGCTATAGAAAACCCTGAGACTAGGAGAAGAGATCTCCAGAAGTCTCCTTAAATATATTTCCTGGATTTTATATCAGGACATTCAAGGTGTCAGGGTAAGCCACCTCCCTTTCTCCTCTGGTCACTTGCCTTCCTCTCTGTGTGGGGTTCCTTCCCATACAGCCTCAGGCAGGGAAGCCCCCATTATGCAGAAATTTCCCACGGGCTCATCTTTCTGCACATGATTTTCCACTTTGGCTCCCACAGATGAATTTAAGGAGCCAGCTGAGAAACAACCTGCCAGGGAGATCAGGGTGTGCAAAACTGGGACCAGAGCCACAAGAGGCACCCTGAGACATAAAACATGCCTGCCTGTTCTCCTGGGAGTGGCTCTGTTTTATGTGCATTTCAGCTAATGCTGTTAGGAAGCCGCCTGAGCGTGCCGAGTGGCTGGCCAAGGGGTGGCATTATGTGTCCTGGCCACATCCCATAGCCCTTGCAGCTGTCCCCTGTAACGAATGCACGATAGGGCACTACAGCCAGTACAGCTGATAATTAATAGAGGGGTAGCCAAGGTTCACCACTTACATCTGCTCTTTGCAAGACCCCCCTTTTCCCTGCTGCTTTGTTCCTTGTGCTAAGAGAAGCTCATGTAAGAGGGCTGTAGCTGGTGATAGCCCCCTGCTGCCCAGATGCGGTAGGAGGTGGCCCAGGCTGGGTTGGGCTGGGCTGTCGGGGAATAATATCTGGCTCACAGGAGATGCTCCATGCAACTCTGGAGCAAGGAAAGGTGCAGCTTTTGGGGCAGGGGCAGGCAGGACCAGAAGTACAATGATTGCCCGGAGAGGTCCCCAGATGGTCCCAGCTAACTCCTGGTTCTGACACCCATTGATCCATCCCAAAAGCTCTCCCTGGAAGGCCAGCATATGTGGCCAGCAGCAGACACCACTCCTGCAGCTCACCCGTCACGCTCTGACGTTCGCAGCAGCTGTCTGGGGTCAAAGGTGGCCCTGCAGGTCCCTTAGGGGCTCAGGTAGTGGGGACTAATATCTACTATGTCCTGATAACCCAGATACAGTCTCATCCCCTCCCCCTGCCTTCCCATCCTTTGTCTGAGTGGCAAGAGGGAGGGAGGGCTGCAAACAGTGCTCACCACAACCCAGCTTCCAGCAAGGAAAAGCTATTTAACCCCCACGTAATACATGGATGGCCTTGCTGCGGCTCTCCTCCTCTGCAGCACAAGGTCGTCCCGCTCCAGCTGGAGACAGGGGTGCTGATACACAGCTCATCCCAGCCCCTTCCACCCGTGTGGCCCTGGACCCACAGTCCCACTCCCTGTAGACATGGGACAGGAAGGAGGGACGAGTTCAAAGCCTGAAGGTGGCTGGCAGGAGCAGGCCCTCAAAGGGTAATGCCAGGTTCCTAGGAAAGAAAGCAAGCAGCTGCTTCAGTAGTACAGCCTCCCTGGAGCTTGCAGGCATCAGGAACTGCTCCTTTCTTCAGATCTGCAGAGGTGCTGGACTGAGCATCTCTCCACTTGAAAAATATCTTTCCCCCCTCAGTTTCCATGATGACCCCAGGGCATTTCTTTCAGCTGTGCAGGGCAGTGACTGAGCCCTGCCAGATGTACTGCCTGGCCTCAGGGTACAGAACAGAACCATTCTTCTTACCAGATCTTTTTGCCTGGCTTGAAGATCATCCTGATCCTCTGGGCTGCCACAGCCTTCTGGGCAGGAACCTTTCTTCCCCTCAGCACCCTGCAAAGGGCTTGGGCAAGAGCCCGGCCGCAGTGAAATCTAGGGCAGCATGTGCCGAAGCCTCTCTGGAGATGCAGAAGCTGGAGGTGAAGGAGCTGGGCACATCCCCAGCCCAGCCACCACAGCCCCAGCCATGTCCTTGGTTCTGCTCTCCGGCTGTACAATCCTTGTCCCATGTCCCAGCTCGCTACCTGGGTAGCACAGCTGTATCATAAGGCAAGAGGATGCTGAGCACCCCTGGACCAGGACACCCACACCACCACAGCTGCCAGTCCCCCTGCCCAAATGTCTGCTCCCTCCTGTGCGGATGCCCAGGGAGCAGCACAGGACATCCCCGCTGCCTGTCGCTGGCAAGGGGCAAGGCAGATGCTGAGCAGTTTGTGGGCACTCCCCAGCCCTGGACCAGCTGGGATTATCCCTTTCTTTCAGAGGAATGCCTGGTGCTAGCTACTTGCCATCAGCACCACAACCAGCCCAGCTCCTTCTCCTTCACACAAGACTGCTGCCACCAAAAGGAAAAAAACCAGAGGAAAGACAAAGCCGGGACCAGTTTCCCCCACTGCCCTTTGGGGTTATCCCTCCCCCATGCTCAGAGCTGGGCAGTGTGGGGGCACGGTTGGATGCCTGCACAAAAAGCCCCAGCGTTGTCCCTCTGGCGTTGCCCAGCCCTGCCAAGCCCGGAGCATCCTACCTTTGAACATGAAGCTTCCTTTGTCTCCGAATCGTCTCCCAAGGGGGTGGGTCTCCCCCCACTTTTCTAGCCTGATGCGGATGAAGCAGCACGGTGGGCTACAACGCTTCACTTGCTGTTACCTTTCTCCTTCTTCCCTGTGTCCTCTTCTCCCCCCTCTCTCCTTCCCTTCCTTCTCCAGGCTATTTCAGCAGAGCGGGGATGCTGGTGCTGCTCCTGCTGCCATTGTCATGTGACCTGAATATTAAACATCTCCGCAAAATCTCCCCCCGCGCACCCTCCCCCGGCTCCATCCCAGGCCCCCGACTCCATTCAAGGCCCCCGCCAGCCTCCCTGCCTTGAGGGGGGTGGCAACCTCGGGGTTGGAGGGGCCGCTGCCGATGGGGCCCCCACGTCCTGGAGGGGCCCCTCTTGCACACCCACTCCCCACAGACCTTTTCTTGCCCTTTTCCCTCCCAATTCCTCAGCGTTTTCAGCATCTCTGCTTTTTAAGGGAGGGGCATATTTAACCCTTCACAGCTGAGTTCCGGCAGGGCTGAGAAAGGGCGCTCTTTGCCCCTAGGTATTTCTTGGGTTCAGGGGATTGCAGTCTCCTTCTGCTTTCCTAGAGGGAGAAAATTGGGAATGTTTTGGTTCATCAAAAGCGATTTGCCCTTCAGCTTTGCTTGTGGAGGTGTGAGAAACCTTTTTTCCTCTGGCACTGCAATTCCTGGCTGTCAGCCCATGGCGCAGAGGCAGAGCCAGCACTGTCCCCTCTGCGTGCATGTACACACGTGTGCATGCATGTGCACCTGCATGTGTGTGCATGCATGTGGTGAGCAGGGAGAGGTCCTACCACTTGAGCTGTGTTGGGGTACACAAGTCACATCCCTGAGTGCCCTGTCAGGCACCTCCATGTGCACAGTGGATGTGCCCGTCACTGGAGAGCCATGCGGATGCCTCTGGCTGCTTGCACCTTTGCATGGGGATGCCCTTTTCCTGCTTTGCATTTCCTTCTCCTACATCTGTGAGCCCTGGCCCCATCAGGCACTGTGTCCCTGTCATGCTGAGCTGGGGCACCAACATCTGGGAATACTCTGACCCTCCAGTTGGTGGGATGACAGGAGCACCATGTGTCCCTCCACGTCAAGGTAGCCACCTGGGTGGGGGCCAGGCTGTGGGGTGCCTGGCAGACTTGGCAAGGGCTTGGGGTGCCTCTTTTTGCAGTGCTCTGGGACAAAAAGAAAACTGCACCCGCTGCAGGTTACGGGAACATTTAGAAATCACAGTCAGCAGTTACCCAGAGTAGGCTGAGCAGTCGACAGGCTGGTTTCCTCCAGGCAGACAGACAGACAGACAGGCATCCCCACACCCACAACATCTCCTGACATGACCACCGCTGCCTGTTTCGCTGCTGGGTGCCAGGCTCACAAACACATGAGCTCTCCTCCCACCAGCTGTTGCCCACCTCTACTCTTGGTGTGAGTCAAGGGGAAACCACTCCCAGGGAAGGAAACCCCCATCCTCCCTCACATCACCCCACCTCTCCTGAAGGATCCTGCCCCATGCTGGGCTCCATGTCACTGCCAAGGGAGCCCTTGGTGCCTCCCTCCCCGCTGCCCATCCCGTCCCATCAGCAGAGACCCACCGGAGCGTGGTGGGGTGCAAGACAACCCCATCTTCGCCACCAGGGTGGCCTCAGCCCCGCCAGAGCTGCCATGTCGCTGGGGCCCCTCAGCTGCCGTGGCCCGGGGGCAAGGAGGGATTGGGGTGACAGGGGCCGGGCCCCGCAGCCACTCCCAGGGGAGCCCCCCGCCGCCCCCGCCAGCCCGGCGCAGGGTGACCGAGAGGCAACTCCTCTTCGTGATGGCAGGGACACCAAGGGGGCTGTCCTGACGCCGTGGGGGGCCCGGGATGCGACTGGGACCTCTGGGGCTGCCTGGGGCGGACAGGCAGTTGCGAAGATGGGCGATGTCCTCCTCCATGGCTGTCGGCAGTGGGCTGGAAGCAGAGGTAGGAGGGCAGAGGTCTGGGGGTGCCAGGCCAGGCTGGGGGGGTCCAGGCTTTCCCCGCTGTCAGGGCTGTGGTGTCTTGGGGTGCAAAGCTCCCTGGAGCTGCTGTCATTCACATGCTTGAGCCCCCACCTCCAGCCCTGTCCAGCCAACCCGCCTCCAGCTTGGACAATGGGGCCCTTGTGGCCTGCATGGCTCGCTCCCACGCTGGGTGCCATGACCACTGCTGTCCCTGCCCCAGCACCTTTCTGACCCCCACCACCAGCAGCCCCACACAATGGGCAGCTCCACAACACGATCCCCTGCCCTAGTCCCATGGGAGGAGGTGGAGGAGTGGTGCAGACCTGGCAGGTCAGGCCTGTACTGCCTGCTCCCAAGAACAATGGGTGTGATTTAAAAAAAAAATTTAAATATATCTGAATTTTTGAAATGTTTTCTCTTTCTCTCTTAATTTCTTTTCCCCCTCGAATGGCATATTCCAGTGCAACAACTTATATCCCACTGTGGAATTTCAATGGTCACTTGTTGGGTGTTCGTCCAAGTTGATGCTTCTTTCCCTTATTCTGATTTTCTTTTTCTTCTTCATTATTATGATTGTTTCTTAATTTTGCGAGCTTTGTGGCATTTTCAGGGTCAAGAGAACACCTCTTGCAGGGATTCAGCTTGCCACTCTACACTTTCCTCACCATAAGAGACCTTGTAGGACAACACACTAAATATGGAGGAAAGGAGAAAGGTGTTTTGGTAGGATGGAATTAGAATACGAATGGTTAAGTGGGCATGAGGAGCAAAGGGAAGGAGAGACAGGCACCCGTAGCACCCACAGCATAGCAGGGGCAATGATTGTGTGCCTTCAGGTGACCAGGGCCGAGGGAAGTAGAGGAGGAATCACCATCCAATGACCCACAGTGAGCCATGGGGAATGCTGGTGGAAGGCAGAGCTCAGAACAATGTGAGTTCTCTGTTTCCTTAAGGGCAAAGAGACAGAAACCATGGAAAAGACCAACCTGATACTGTGTAGTATTTCCAGCACTAAGTATCTTCTCTGATTCTCTATGTAGTTTAATTCAGTATCTGTGACTATTTCCCTCTCCCCTGAGATCTCTCTGGCTACACAGATCCCACAGAGGAGAAACAATCTCGGTTTTCAGGCAGCATTTGCCTTTGGATTAATTATTCCCAGATAGCCTGGCAGTGTAGCTGGCACAGGAGTCAGACAGATGAAGACCTACCCTGCTGTAAAGGAAACCTCTCTGCAGACTGCTGCTTGCTGCCTGCCCAGGGCTAGAGGGAGGCAGCTCCCAGGAGGGACAACAGGAAAATAAAGCATCAGCCATGCAGTTTGTCACACACTTTTATTCCACTGGGGAAGCCTTTGATGCTGTTGACAATAAAGTCCTTCATAGCTATGGAAAATACCTGGCTTAATGCTGATTGTGGCAGGACTAAACAGCACGAAACATAAGCCAGAGGAGATGAACAATTAGTTTCTGTCTAATCCAGTCCTCACCTGTTTGCTGTCTTCTTTTGCTCAGTTTCTGCATCAAGTTGTGGGCAGAGTGGAGGTCAAAACAGGCACGACAGCATGCAGAGGAGGACACAGAGGAAGGGAGAAGGGAACCCTGTGAGTGCAGGCTCCCCTTACTACAGGGATGGCTTAACCTGTACTTGACTGTTCCAAACCCCTCAGTTCCAGTGCAGAGGTTTTTGTGCTACCCCACAGCTCAGCTGTGTCCATTTACAGGGCAGTCCTGCCTATGAGGGAGTCGAGGTGAAGAAGCAGGTTCCCAAGCTGGTGCTTGGGGGTATGGCTGCATGTGTCAGAGGGCAGGGGATGTGAGTCATACCGCCGAGGGTGGCTTGTCAGACCATGCAGCCCAGCCTCCTGGCATTTCCACTTCACAGCCCCAAGGCACAAAAACGTATCTGTTTCAGACTACACCTGCTCTTTGAGTCTTTGCTTGCCAGGGCAAGTGTAACTTTGGGCATAGAGGCAATCCCAGTCACTGCATTTCCTTATAAAGTGAGACTCCCCAGTTAGGGTTCTTGCATCACAGTCTGTTATTTGGCTGAATGAAAGAACTCTTGACTTGTCCTCTGTCTTAAACAGAGCCAGAAAGCTTCTGCCAGTGTGCCTGGTTTTGGTTTGGAAAAAAACGGTCATGCAATTGCAATCTGGTGGATGAAATGTCCCAGAAAGACTCAGGATATTTGCAGGATGTCCTGATCCATTCCTTAGAGCTAAAAATTAACTTTCATCCCCAGAGAATTACCAAGTTTCAGGCTGCACCTGCACTTTGAGCCTTTACTTAGGGCAAGCGAAACTTTGGTCACAGGAGTAATCCCATTCACTGTATTTCCCTGCATAACTCACTCACAGCAGCCCAATGAACTCTCCTTCTTTCTTTGGGATTGGAGGAGAAAACTTCCTGCTCACAGGCTCCCAGGTCAGGTTGACTGACACAAGCCAGCAGCTGTGGCAGACTTTCATAGCTGGTCTGAGGAACTCCTGCTGCTGAAAGGAGCCATTGGGGACTACAGCACAGAGCCATAGCAATGGAAGGACACTGGAAATGTGGGTTGCCAATATACTGGCTGGTCCAGGTGATGGCACAGGATGCACAGACGTGCACACGGGATGATGACACCAGCTAACATGCCTGGGATATGCAGGAGTGGGGCCACAGGATCCCTCTGTGTCCAGAGCATTCATAGGTAGCACCATTGCACCTGCTTCCATCCAAAGGGTGAGTGTTGGGTTGGGAGGAGAGGTGATACAACGTCTTGCCATAGGCTCATTGTTCTTCTAAACCTGCCTGTACACACTGGGCATTGCTCTGGGCTGGCAGGCAGGGAGAAGATGTGAATATCCCTCTTAGCCCCAGTGTCACAACTTCATACAGCACTTTAGTGGCTGATCAGCCCTGGGACAGTGCAGAAGGTCTATAAAGGTGGGATGTTATGCCAGACCTGCATTATATGGCTTGGGTCTGGAAAGCAGAGGTGGTACAATGTGCCCATTTAGATGGCCGGCTCAATGTCCCTTCTCAAAGACGTGCAGGGAAAGAGGGATGAGGGATGCTTCACAGCTTTCTTTGGGATAACAGTTAAGGAAGAGTCCGTCCATGCCATAGGGCTCTGGAGTGCTGGGGACTGAACAAGTGCAAGTTGCCTCACAGACTATCCCATCTGACTCCGCGACAGAGGAGGTCAGGCAGATCAGGAGCATCTTATGTGGTAAGCACCCCGTTGTGGAGAACTGCAGAATGTTCTCAGCTCCACACAGGACTTGGACAAACCTCTTTAGTAAAGATCTTTAATTTGAATGTGGTGCTGGAGTGGATGGATGGATGGATGGATGAATGGATGGATGGATGGATGGATGTTCTCCCTCTTCCAAACAGACACAGAAGTGGTGTGTATTTAGCAGGGACAAAGACATTAAGTCTCTGGGGTTCACTGAGCCCTTGGTCCCTCTGCACAGAGCTTCAGCAAGCTCGCCATCCCAGTACCAAGGGTGGGTGCTGAAGTAACAAGCTGTATTGAAACCCCATTTATTTCCCCCAGAATACCCCCTGGACTTAGACTGTGTTAGATTTAACCTGGGGAATAGGAGTACAAGGTTCTGTATCCCTTTGCAAAGCCTGGTACCTTGAAGAGACCTTTCCTACTGAAGGATGGATCAGGATGCCAGGCAGCTCAAACTCAAGTGATCAACAAAGGATATTTCATTTGAGTGGTTCATCAGTCTTGGCCATGGGGAGGAGCAGAAGTCCTTGGCTGGGTGAAGAGCTGTGAGCACATGGGAAGCCCCAAGTCTACAGTGCCACAATCTTGAGTAAGAAGCAGAGGGGCAGAATGGTGAGTGGTGAGTACAAGACCTGGGTCAGCACAGAGCAAAGTGATGACCAGCCCCACTTGCACCAGGGCATGACAGTAATCCCTACTGAGGCTTGTGGTCTGCTGCCCACCCAGGAGAGACTCTTCTGTATGCAATGGGCAGCTTGTCAGACCTCAGGCACCCCAAAGGCCAGGTTGTCCCGAATCATCAGTGTCTTCCGAAGATCTCGCTCCATGATTGGCCTCTGTGTTCGCCACTTATGGGCTTCCTGGAGTCCTGGCTCAAAGTAGTAAATGCAAGCTCCAAACCCCACCAGGATGAGAATGGAGATCATCAGGTACACAGGCACAAACCAATCCAAGAAGTGGGGCATGGCTGCCAGAGAAAAGGAGAGAAAGCTCATGCTCATGCACCCAAAAAACACCTCCACCAAGACTCATCACAAGACATCTGCCCTATCAGCAGCACCCAGTCCCTCCTCACAGCCCTGCTGCACCTGGTTCATGCTCAGTTGCACACCAAGGCACCTCATCCAATGCAAGAGGTCAATGCCTTTGGGGTCATTGCTGGAACCCCGCACAGAGTGTCAGTCCTGCTCCCATCCTGCCGAGGGGGTTGAACCTGCATGCCCCTAACCCTGCTGCCAGTGATTAAAGGTAGGCAGTGGGTAAGTACAGCTGCTTCTCACCT
The DNA here is from genome assembly GCA_013400975.1 of Atrichornis clamosus. Lineage (NCBI taxonomy): Eukaryota > Metazoa > Chordata > Aves > Passeriformes > Menuridae > Atrichornis > Atrichornis clamosus. The sequence goes on along the minus strand of WBMZ01000610.1, from coordinate 39,431 downwards.
GCTTGAGGGAAAATCTGCTTCCCCTGACACTCCATGAGCCCTTTAAAATCCCAGTCTTAGCTGGTCTGGCTCAGGACTGAGCCCTCCTTTACTGCACCCCTATTTCATATCCTGCTTTGCCAGGTCTCAAGGACCTTGGTTCAGCAGCAGTCTGTGAGCAGAGCTGAGATCCCTCCATGACATCAGCCACTGTGCAGTGGGGGACACTCACCAGGAGCAGGCAATCTCCCTTGCCAAGAGACCCTTGCCAGCCGAGCACGAGGTGAGTCCGGAGCAGCGTTGTCCTGGGGAACACAAAACAACACACTGCATGATTGCTGCTGACCCAGGGCTAAACATGAGTGAGCAGGAAAGAGCAGACATCTCCTTGTCCAGATATCAGGGCTGAAGATTTCTGGAGGGGTGGACAAACGGGGTCCCAGTTCCACAGCCTGCTGGTGTCCTGGCAAACTCTTTCCCCAGCATTATGGCCCTGTGGATGCCATGCTTAGGGCATACACCCTGACTTAGGGCCATTTAAATTTGTAATGGCATCACATTTGAGTCCATCCGTTGTCCCCATCCTTTGGGAGGGAGAGAGCAACCCACATTGCAACTCACAAAGGTGCCCAACTTGTTCGACTCCCTGCTGCTTGCTCTGCACCAAAACACCAGCCAAGGTGTGGATCATGCAGGGACAGAAAAGGGATCAAAAAGCATCCCCCTCAAAAAGCACAGCTACAGCTTCCCCAGGCACCAGGGCTTCTGGGTTTTGCACTGTGAATATGCTGCTTGTTACAGGCTTAGGTGGATTAAACCAGGGACCCTCAGGCTTGGGAAGGCACAGCGGTGCCAGACTCAGGTACAAAAATGCTGTCCTGAAAGGAGGCTTTCCATAACCCTCATCCCTTGGTGGGAGTAATGAAATGCCCCTTCACTTCAGTGGGGACAGAGTTAGGGCAGAGCTGCACCCACAACAAACTCCTGCTTTTCCAGGCAGAAGAAAACTGCCACTTCTGACCATCTCTCAAGTCATCCCTCTGCAATAACCATGTGTCCCCAAATCCCTTGCATGGGGGTGGTTAAGAGGAGGCTAAGGAGAGCTCTGAGCATCTCCATGATCTTTTCCGCTCCTGGCCCTTAAGGTTGATGCCTTTTCCCACAATGGGGACTGGGCTTTTTTCTTGGTTTTTTAATACCACAGACATCAGTTGTTTCCAATGTACCCAGCAGCATTTACCTCCTGGACACCTCTTGTCCCAGAAGGGCCTATAACAGAAGGTTTTTTGTCATAGGGTAAGATCTGAAACAAGTTGCAATTCTTATTACCGTAAGCAGGAAGCTTCAGAAAATGTCTTATTTCCTCCCACTTATTGGCATGGATGTTGATAATTATCTGTCCTCTCTGCATGTCAGAGGAGACCTTGGTGGATTTTGCCTCCCCCTACCATGCTCTTTGGCTTTCAGCAGTCCTTGCTGAAGTTGCAGGTTTGCTACCTTCAGCACTGCCACTACCATTACCAAAAATCCTGAAGGACTTTTTCCTCAATGATTCACATCTCCCTTTTGATAGGCCCTCACTCCACCTGATCAAGAACAACAGGTCTGGCAGGTGCAGCACTGGCCACCATTTGGCCAGAGCAAAGGCTGATCTGGGCACTGCTCCTGCCTCTTCATATCTGCCTCTGCCTTTCTCAGGTGAGTAACTGGTGAGGAAAGCTCCCACCATAATTTACAACAACATCACAGAGGCGTTGTGAGGAGCTGTGTGGCTTCCCTTGCTTAATTCACCTTAAGGGACCATGTAAGGAATTAGGCACAAACCCCTTCCACAACAGGAGTTGGGTCTGAGCTCTGGGTTGGGCCAGAAGCCACTCAGCACAGCTTTCCTATGTGCTCTGCAAAAGTAGCCCCTTTGTACCCCCCAGCTGCTGCTGCAGACAGCCTGGGGAGCTCAGGCTGCTGCAAATCCCTTTGCCAGAGGTGCCTCAGCAGCTGATATCTGTCTCTGCCTGGCAACAGCAACGGGCAGGGTTAGGGACTCTGGAAAGGTGAGTTCAGCTTGGACCTCCTGGGCAGATGGGAGGAAAGCCAATAACCTCATTCCCTTCCCTGATCATCTGCTTTCCAAATGCATCCAAAAAAGCACTGCAATAAAAAGCAGCCCTACAGACTTCCCAATTCATCCCTCCTCCATTACTAGCAGAGCCAGCATTTCCTAGCTCCTCACCAGCAACCTATTCTTCAGTCTACTTGCTATGCAGCCCTAACCTCGTGCTGCGTCCCCACACTGCTCACCCCTCCCTTGCCCCCTCAGTGAAGGGTCTTCATCATGGCCAAGCCAAGTGCTGGGTGAGGTGTCAGAGAACCCCCATCCCAGCCTCTGCAGGGCTGACCTGGCAAAGTAACGTGCTTTTGTCAGGTGGCTGACCAGATTTTGGCTGCAAATACTGAGAAGAGGGAGTTTCATTCAAATATGCCTGTTTTCTGGAGCAGTTCTGCAGATATTAAGTGTGCCTTAACCTTGTTGGACCAGTTGATATTCAGCATCTCATTTTGCAGTGGGACATCCGTGTCCCGCAAAGACATGAAAGAGTCCTTGGTCTTTCACCTGAAAGAGTCTCTCATATAGGTAAACTGTCTGACCCCTTTTAAATCCATGCTACATGTCACTCCAGTCACTCGCCTTCAATGTCACCCCTGGATCCCCCGCGCTGCCTCCCACTGCCGTGGTGTACACTTGTGACGGGAGCCCCAGGGGGCACATTGCAAGTGGCAGGGCAGAAACTGCTTGGGGGAGGCTGGGAACAGCATGCCTGAACACAGGTGACTTTGGGTACAAAACCCTCACGGGTGCATGGCTGGGAGCACAACCCAGGTTGCAACGTTACCAGGCATGGCTCAGCCCGACTGCAGGAGATCCCCCCGGCACTGGGCACCCGGGGGCAGGTTGCAGCTTGGGACGAGGAGCTGCCGATGACTGGGGACCCAGACATGACCCTGCTCCCATGCACCGCATCCCCAACAAGCACCCGCTACCTGCCCTGACACCTGCCACTTACCTTCTTCTACTTGTGCAGGGCGACGGGATGAGACTGCTCCCTCCGGCACCTGCCGGGTCCCAGCCGGGATGAGTCAGGCTCCTTTCCCGGCCAGGCAGTGCCAGGGAGAAGGAACCCCGCGCCGGGAGAGCTGGGCGACAGCGGGAGGCGACAGGCGCGGATGGGCGGGAGGCAGGGAGGGACAGAGAGCGGGAGCAGCCGCGGCGGGCGGGGGAAGGACAGGGAGCCAGCAGCGTGGCCTCATTGCCCACCGGGACTCCCGGGGGTTCCCCCACCGCCCACCCGGCAGTGTCAGCCCCGCTCCAGCCTCTCCAGGTCGGGCACCCGACCGCCGGCCTCCCTCTCCCACACACAAGGAAGGACTGTCTGCAACCAACTGCACCCCGGCGCAGGGAGGGGGGAGCATTTTAGCAGCGGTCGCTATGGCAACGAGCCTCTCCAGCGCACCCGCACATGGTACCCGGGTCAGAGCCACGGGGGAGGTGGCCGCGGGATACTCTCCCTCCTTCCGCATCATCCGCAGCCCGGCTGCAGCCCCGGAGGAGGAGAAATGCTGAGGCAGGCGTGTGTGAGCTCGGGCTGATGGAGATGGACAGAATGTTAAGGCTCCACGGATTTACCAGTGTCCAGCCCAGGGTCTGGGGACCGGTGTTTTTTCATCAGAAGGAGGGAGGCAGAGAGAGGGAGGGGTGGAAGGGGCAGGGGGATTAATACTCTCTTTAGGGCTTTTATGTAAAAATAAACCAATCAACACTTTGACCAAAAGTATCTTACATCAGAAAACAGTAAAACATTGCTGTCTGAAATACTATTTTTGCTTTTAGTGAAATACCTTGTTTCCTGAATCCATACCTGGTTCTGTCATTGCTGCTGCTGACAGGAGAGATTTTGTTAAAATATTTTCAGCTTTTCAGCAGCACAGAAATAGGAACAAACAAACTGGTTTGGTTTTTTGATACTGGGGATTTGGGTTGCTTGGGTTATTTTGTACAAAGGTAAATTTCCACCATGACCCAGAAATTGTTTAACACCAAAACGTTTTTTTTGCAAAATCAATCAAACAACTGGCTCCAGCCCCAAGAGCTGCCCACTCTCCTGCCTGTGCTCTCCAGCCCTACCCACTTAGTTTTTGACACTTACAGACCCACAGATGCACCATACTGGGCTACTGTAGAGGTTTGCAGGATTAATAGTATCCACCAAATTGACTGAGCCCCAAATTTGTGCCTGCTACGCTCCAGAAGCTGTGAGCTATGAGGTTTGACTTCCCAGTAGGTTGTGTTTTGGGCACAAATGGGTTCTTCCTCTCCTCAAGCCAATCTGTGAATGGTGACAGAGCCCACATGCGCTTGACAGCTCCAAAGGTAATGCACTCTAGGGGTCTGTCACCTGGTCTGTGCCAGGATTTCACCCATCAGTGCAGAGACAGGGTTGTTCTGGAGCTATGGGAGCTGGCTGCTATGCTCTGTGATTTCCTCTCCATCCTCATTTTGTCCTCCTGAGCCTCACTTCATCTTGATGTAGCTTCATAATAGCTTAAAATCACTGAGTATAGGCCTTGTAAGCCCTCTGTACCTAGCAGGATATCTGCAGGGAGGATCAGATCCATTAGGTTTAGCTAGCTGCTTCTTGGTTTGCCCCCGTAAGGTGGGCACTTCAGATGATTGCCAGAGAGGAGCAGTCAGTGGCAAAGCCGCAGACACTCAGTGAAGCCTGCCGGGCCAGGCATCCTCATGCCAAAACGTGTAAAATCCTCCCATCGTCCCCAGCCAACTGTCCCAACTCTATGTTCTAGGTCACCTCAGGGGGACAGCAGAGCCAGTGTGTGTTTGCCAATCTTCAACTTGTCCCCGGGTTTAAGATTGGGCTTAATGCCAGCCTGCTGCTTATGCAGCCAAAACCCCAGAAACAGCAATAGTTTTGACTCACGAGGTCATTTTTTTCCCTGGCTCGCTTTCCTGCCATGCAAACACTGGGAGGGCATGACAAGGAGTGGGGATCACATCTTTCTGTAGCCACCACCACAGCAGTGGGCAAGGTCACAACATGGCAGCCTTGCTTGCTTCAATCAGAAATCCTGCTGGATGAGCCTGAAGCACCCTTGGAGGCAGCAAGAAATAAGCACTGGGCTTTGTGCTGCTGGAGCTGGGACACGCTTGCAGACCCTGTGCCTCTGACGCAGCTGCTTGCTGCCTGTGACAGGGCTCTCAGGTGCCGTCATATCCTTTGATTTCCAACAAGAGCTGAAGCTGTGAGACAGCTCCAGGCATCGATGTGCCAGTACAGCTCAAAATGCATGGAAGCACTTCAGCTGCAGCTCATCTTTCACCTCAGATAAGGCTGCTGTGTGCCACTCAGATCTTCAAGGCATAAATTTGTGCATATCATTCTTCTCGGTGTCTTGGAGTTTCCAGCCCGCTTCATCTGGCTTGGAGGAAGCCTGTGAGTGGCTGTGCACACGTAGAGCCCCTCAAAGCTGTTCACCCCGGCACACTCGCCTACCACCAAGTCTCTGACCCCCTCCATATCTCTGGGCAGCCACACATTCACCTGAGTGATGAAGGTGAGCATGGGGTCAGGTTTGATGTGAGCGGGTCACTCATCCAGGGCAGAAATCATGAAACCCTTCTCAAAACGAAAGACAAAAGCCTTGTCTGGAAAAAGAGGCGATGGTTGGGCAACCCCAGGCACACACTTCCTGCTTGTACCGTGACCATAAATCACAGCAAAAACAGTGTACTGAGCTCAGCATTCCCAGGCCTGGTTAAGTGTTATTCCAGTCTTTCCTAACAAGTTTCTTCACTGTTCTTTACCATCCTTTAGCCTTTTAACAGCATCTTCTGAGGTGACCAGAGCCAGGTCGATGCCTGTCTTTAAGGCAACACCAATCCCCCAAGGATTACTCTCCCAAAGTAGGTAGAGTCATGGGAGAAGATGAAGTTTATTAAATTTGTCTCCCCCAAGGTCCACAGTAGAGAACAAAATTCCAGCAAGGGTCACAGAAATGCTTCCCTCCTCAGCTGCTGGAGGTGAGGGAGCTGCTGCAGGATGCAGAAGGCACACTGGATGCATGGCAGGGCATCAGCTGGGAACACTCTGGTGGGAAAGAAGACTAACCCACCTTCTGGGTGCTACTGCAGCTTCAAAAAAGGAAACCCATTAGAGAAGCTTTGCTGAGTTGATCAAAAAGCTAAGGAAATGTGTATAATGAGTTAAAGAGCAGAATTTAAAAAGCTGACTTACTTTGGATCTAAAAATAGCTGTGAAGAGCCTTTGCCAAAGGAAGCTGAAGTTGCCAGCAACATATGTGAAAATGTCATTAATTTCTCTAATAATTTGCACTTGCTACAAATGATATCATTTTTGTCTATTAGTGAGAGCAGTGCAATCAAATACACACTAATTTGTATCTCGCAGGCTTCCCAGGAGGGACTGCGAGAGGTCAGCTTGGAGCCAGAAATGCATGGCCAGGTGACATCTCACAGAACTCACACTGAATGGGGCTGTCAGGAGGTCTGGGAGCAGCTGCTGAGACAACTGGGGCTGTGCTGGGGGCAGCGCTCCTCTCTAGACCATCTCCAAAGCCTGTCTGCTTTGCTCCTCTGGCTGCTCGGGGAGAACCAAGAGAGAAATCAGAGATAAAATATCTCGAGATGCAGCCGCTGGATGAATCATGCAGCAAATTGGCCAAGGATGCATGAGGATGAGGTGTGCTGTATAACATTTTTTGTAGTGGCTGTCCTGCTGCAGGAGCAGCTGCCCCATTCCCAGGGAGCACTGGTTATGGCCAGGCCAGGTCTTGCTGATGCTAATTGTGTTTGTCGGCACCATCAGAGCATCTTCATGTTGGCTGCAGTACACTTTTACCCATTTTTGGAAGGGTTTGTGCTACCAGAGCAATGTACAACAGCCCACAGAGTCAAATCAGGAGCTCTCCCCTTCTATATCATGCCCTGCTCTTGTCCCTTCTGCCTACACTGTGGGCCAGTGCACTGACACCTATCTCAGCTCTCCTGCATCACTCAGAAGCAGAGATCAACTCATTATTCCCACTTTGCAAACTGGAAACTAGGCAGCAAGAGGTGAAACCACCTGACACAATCACACAGGGATATGTAAAATACATCCTTGACCTCCAACACCAACCGTGTCTCATCGGTCTCCCCTCCTCTTCTTGCCAAGCTACAGAACCAGCAAGACCCACAAGCACATTGCCAGCCTGAGTCTCCACTTCCTTACACCATCCTCTACTATGAAAAATAATTTTTGAATGCTACCCTTGGCCATTAAATCTCTTTCACACCCCTTGGCCCATGGTTAAATAGCCAGCCAATAAGGGTGCAGGATGATGACTGCTGTTCTCCCCCTTGATTTCCCACTGAGCTGAGCTTGCTCTGCAGGCTTTGTATCCCCCTGTGGAGCATCCCTGGCTGCATTTCAAAGAGGAAGGAAAGCAAAGTGAATCTGCCTGGCTCAGCTCACTGTGCCAGCTGTTAGGCAATGGCTTTGCATCCCAAGACGAAACTGTCTCTGCCAAAGCCTGGACTTTCCAGGCAGGGACCATCAGCATTATCACTGCCCCACCCCAAGTCATCTCCAGGTGGTCTGTGCATCCAAGGGTCCTTTGTTAGCAAGGGGCTGAGGGGAAGGTGCCACCTGGCAAAGGGGCGCAGTGAAGATGCACATAGAGGAAGAAGAAAGGTGAATCTCTGTGTCCCCATGGGAAGGTAGGGGTCAGCCCAGGAGAGGGAAGTCTTTCAAAGACCAGCCAAGAAACCTGCCGGGGACGAGGAATAATAACTGTGGAATGAGTGGTAGCTCATCTGGATCCACTGAATGTCAACAGACGCCAGTGTGGTGAGAAGGAGGAAGTCTGTAGGAACAGGGGACAGCAAGCATGTCCCTGACCAAACACTGAGGCCACCCAGGTCCTTCTGTGAGGCCAGAGAGCAACTGACAGGGAGTATCAGGGGCAGAAAGAGGACAAACACTTTCTAGGTGGTTGCCAGAGCTTTTGACATGTTTCTACACCCTCAGCAGCCCAAAAGGAATATTGTTTTATTTGCTCTCTACATCCCCCCAGCCTGGAAGCTGGCTCTTGTTATTTATTGCATCTGCTTGCCTCCCATCTTCAGGATATGTCTGCCCTGAATCTGTCCTCCCTTCCCCCCGCCAAACACAAAAACAGCCAGAAATATCCTGTAATCTCTTCTGCTTCACCTGTAATTTGTCTCATGCTAGCAAGGAGGGAAACCGTCTGCCTTTGTCAAGATCAAAAAAGCCACGGCAGCCATGTGATGTCAGCTTTCATTAACCCTGTCTCTCTCACTTTTGCCTCCTCTCCAGCTTGCTACAGAGAGGTAGATGTGTCTTTTTTCTTCTACAGCCTTCTTTCTCCCCCCTGACAGGTCTCCTGACATTTGGAGGTGCCCTGGTTGAAGGGGCAAGGAGAGCCAGCACCAGCTGGCAGCTGAATGGGTCCTGGACCCCCTTCCACACTAAGATGAAGCCAAACTCAGGGATGAGGCAAAGATCAGGAGATGCAGCAAGGTGGACCACAGGCCACCAAGGTACACTGGACTTCTGAAGGATTTACATCACTACATGTCATCCTCCTGCTCTGATCTTGGAATGAGAAAAACTCAGCCTACCTCTATAACTGCAGTGCTTCTGCCCAGGCTCCTTCCTGCCTGTATCATGGGCAGGGGAGCACTGGGCTGGGCAGAGGCTGACCAGCTAGAAGGGTGCCCAGGAAGGGACAAGATGGAGGTCAAGGCTGCTGGAGCTGCTGCAAAACCTCACACAGAATAATTCCGTGTGCAAAGAGAGTTTCTACTGCCACACAGTGTTAGGGAAATTCTGTTCCCTAGCTATGTTATCAAGCAGTCTTTATAGTATGAAAGTGTATTAAGTTTATTAACATATTTCCCTCATACTTGGCACTGGTGAGGGCACACCTCAAATTCCTTTTTCAGAGTTGGGCCCCTCACTACAAGAAAGACATTGAGGTGCTGGAATGTGTCCAGAGAAGGGCAGAGAAGGAGCTGGTGAAGTGTCCAGAGCAAAAGTATTACAAGGAGCAGCTGAGGGAGCTGATTGTGTTTAACCTGGAGAAAAAGAGGCTCAGGGAAGACCTTATTGCTCTCTACAACTACCTGAGAGGAGGCTGTAGCTAGACGGGGGTTGGTCTCTATTCCCAGAAAACAAGAAGCAGATTGAGAGGAAACAGTCTCAAGTTATTCCAGGGGTGGTTTACATTGGATATTAGGAAATATTTCTTCATTGAAAGGGTGGCCAGGGATTGGAAAGGGCTGCCCAAGCATGTGTTAGAATCACCATCACTGAAGTGTTCGAAAAGGTGTAGATGTGGCACTTGGGGACATGGTTTAGTTTTGAGCATGGCAGTGTTGGGTTAATGATTGGACTCAATGATCTTAGAGGTCTTTTCAATTTAGCAATTCTATGATTCTATATATATTAGTTCACATTATAAACCACAATGTAAGGAGGCAGGAGAATTTTACTGGAACCTTTGTTATTGGTCAGCCTTGAGTAAGCAAACAGGCATCAGCTCATGCCAAGGACCAGGGGGCAGCACAGCACTGGAAATAAGGGCTTTGCTTTTTAGAAGCTAAGGGCTGTTCCCCTGGACAGCCAAGGCAAGGCCAGCATTCTCCCCTCAGCATCCCTCCAGTATTGCCTGGTGCTACCTGTGGGTGCCCGAGGCACGACTGACCCCTGGGACGCCTGGATGCCGCAGGAATGTGCTGGTTTGCAGAGTTTTGCCGTGATTGGCCATCCTTGGTGGTCAGTCATGCCGTGTGGCACCTGAGCGCTCGGAGGGGCCTCACGCTGTGTCTCCGCATCACTGCAGTCCACAACTTCCTTGTGGGGTAAAGTGGAAGGGCAGGCACTGATGTCTCTGGCAACCAGTGATAGGACCTGTGGGAACGGCATGAAATTGTGTCAGGTGAGGTTTAGGTTAGATATTAGGAAAAGGTTCTTCACCCAAAGGGTAGTCGGGCACTGCAACAGGCTCCCCAGGTAAGTGGTCACAGCACCAAGCCTGGCGGAGCTTACGAAGCATTTGGACGACTCTCTCAGGCAGATGGTGTGACTCCTGGGGCTGCTGGGGCACATGGTGTGACTCCTGTGCAGGGCCAGGAGTTGGACGCGACGATCCGCGCGGGTCCCTCCAAGCCGGAGCACCCCGTGAAGCGATCACCGCCCGCCCCGCAGCGCCCCCTGCCGCCCGCCGCTCCCCGCCGGGAGCAGCGCGCGCGCCGCCAGCCCCGTCCCGCCCCTCAGGCCCCGTCCCCGCCGCTCTACGTTGTGCGACGCGGGGCGCGGCTGCCGTTTGAATTCCGGCGGGCGGGAGGCGCCGTCTCCCGCGGGGATGGCGGTGCTGCGGCCCTATGACAAGCTCCCGATGCTCAACTCCGCCGTCGTCCTGGTAGGTTCGGCGGCGGCGCCGCTCCGCAGCTCGTCCCCGCCGTCCCTTCCCTGGGCCCGGCCCCGCTGTGGGCGCCCTCCTGTCCCGTGTCCTCCCCCGCGTCGGGCCTTGCCTGTGCGCGCCGGCGCCGCCCCCCGCGGGGACTGGCCGTCCGGGTGCGAGGTGCAAAAGTCCGGCCGGGGCGGGGGGCTGTCCCTGACCGCGCTCTCGCCTCTGCCCGCAGCTGGTGGGCTCGGACGAGGGGCTCCAGCAGAAGTTGGCGGAGGCGATCCTGCAGGAGAAGAAGGACTTCAAGATCAGCATGTGAGTGGTGGGGAGCGGGATGCGCCGCCTGCGGCCCCGGGCCGTACGGGGTCTGCTGCCACCTGGTCCAAGAGGTGTAAGCCAGAGCAGCGGCTGAGACCAGAATTCACGGAAAGCTTCTGCTTCAGATTGCTGAAGCACCGAAATTGGGTAAAAATGCAAGTTCCGCCCCCGTGGCGGGAGTCGGAGCTGCAGAGCACTCGGTTCAGAGAGAAACCTTGCGCTTGCGAACGCTAGAGAGCACTGCTGCCCAGATGTGGTTGCATCTGCAGCGGGCAAATCTCTCTGTCCTCAGGGCAGACAGTTTGGGCGTGCATGGAAACGGGGGGAGAAGCACTTCCCACGTTCATGTTCACTGTGCACATACCGTTGGCTTTTGGATGTCGCAGAGTTGTTTGATTACTAAATTGAAAAATGAGAGCAACACGGTTTTTTTCCCCACCTGAGAGACAGGCATATACAGAAATTAAACATCCTAGGACAAAATGCGACGAGTCCAATGCTTGCAAGTGCTTGCAACCAAACAAGTGTTTCTGAAAGATGTCCATTGCTTTTGATGCTCTTTGTAGCTGTTTTCTGGTTTGTAGGCACATACGTGCTTTTCCTCCTCAAGCTATTATGATGCACTTAGAATTTCAGCTTTAGCTGTGTGACAAGTCCTGTCTTAAAAGCTTGATTAACTAACTTTTTACGATAAAATGTCCTTGACAGCTCTCTTGCCAAGACCAAATGAGTTTAGTCAGCTCTTCAGAAGGTGTTTGTGTTATTTCGCTGCTGTAATCCATGGCTATGCAGTAAAAGCAACCCAAGCTAATGTTTACTGGCTAATTAGAGTGACTGTACTGCTCTGATTGTGGCATTTTGGATGTTTGTGCTAACTAATAGTAAATGAATTACCCCATTTTCTATGCAAAACCTGCAGCCTCTGCTAAGATGGGGAGTGCCATAACTAGATGGTTACTGGTACTACAGCTGGGTAACTGCCCAAAGGCACAGAATCATGTGCTTATACTACAGAGCAAGACACATCTCTGTGTTAATATTGCTAAGAAAACAAAGTCCGTGACAGTGGGGAGGGGCTTTCCCCCCGTGTTACTTTGGGATTATACACAGTACAAAGAAATGTGGTATCTTGTCTGACAGGTCTACCTGCCAGGTACAGCTGTTGGGAGAAGAATTACAGGCCTGGAGTTTTTTGTGTCTCTTATTGCTGGGGGAAGAAAAAGGCTTCTGCAGCACATATCTGGAGGCTGCTGACATCATCTAGTCATGTTGGTTTAAATATAGCAGAATTCCAAATAATGCAGTGCTTTTTTTAGTCGCTTCTTTTTTCCCCCCCGACCTGATGAGATCTGATACTTTCATCAAAGTGTCTCCCTAAATTTCACCTTAAATTAATAAGTTTGTTTGTGTTGCAATGTGTCTTTCACTTGGCTCATGCCTTGTGTTAGTTTCAGAATGTTTTTGTTAAATCATACCTTCCTTAAATGTGAGAAACAAAATACCTTTATTTACAGATTAGCAAACAAAACTACAAACTACATAGGATTAATAGAAGGGAATGTGTACTGTGGTCTGTGGCTGCTGGGGGAAACTGTTAAGTCCTTAAGACTGAATTGCTAGAAGTAATATTCCCCAAGAAGATCAGAGAAGTAATAGTCCCAAGAAAATCAGAATCAGTGTTGCTCTCTTGGCTTCCGGAGAGGAAGTGGATTGTGTGAGTGACTGAACTTCTGGGATTTTTATTTGTCCAATTTATCTTTAAGGTGATCATTCAAAAATGTGGTGCTGATAATGTTCTTCCTTGTGGAAGAACCAATTATGCACTGCTGAAATTATGCACAACCCTTTTGTGTTGGGTTTTTCCTTGGTTGGTCTGCTTGGGGTTTTTTTGCTGTTGTTAGCTAGTTGGTTGTGCTTGTTTGGCTTTTCTAGTGGGAAGAGATGCAAAAAGTCCCCACCCTTGTATTTCTTCCAACAGCTGTATCAGCAGTGATGGTATTGTGTAGAAGGACACCTAAACTAACCTAGTAGCTCCTGACACAGTGAAAGGGTTAAAAAGGGGGGTAATAATATAATAGAAGCTCTTTCTGAGTTATAACTTCATCTATAGAGCTGTACTAGTGACAAATTTCTGATTTAAAGTTTTTCTGTACCTGGAAAGGTAGCCTCTCCTGTGTGAGCATATGAGCAATCTCTGGAATGTGACAGGAAAGCACTGATGCATTTTAACTGAAACTTGGCAGCTAAATATTCCAGTAAAGCATTGGGGTTCACTTTGTTAGAAAGGACTCTTCATAACAATTAAGTGAAATGACTTGCCATGCAGATCTGCATGGAGAAAATGTTTCTGTGAATCTTGTTACGCTCTAATAAGCGTCCCATTATAACCAGCCTTGTCTAGCAGTTACCATTGTGGCTGTCAGCAACTATGAGTGGGCCTGAAATATGAGAGTACCACTTAAACAATCACAGTGTCTCTTCAATGCCCACGTATTTAGTAATTAGCAGGCTTACTGGTAACTTGCTACATGGTGAACTGCAATGGTTATGTGATTATGTGAAGTGGATACTGTCTTGCCAAGCTTTTTGGTTAAACTGTCAAATTTGTTATCTTTCAGTCACGTTGCTTCATCTCTCCCCTTACCTCCAGAGAGGGATCACCTTCGGCCCAGGATAGATATGATTGTGTTTATGATTGACATCAAGAGCAAGTACAGGTAAAAGAAGGGCAAAAATATGAGAGGGGGAACTGATATTCTTTCTTGGTTTGATGGCTAAATCTACATTTTTACTATGTGAGAATTGCTGAATAGGAGGTTTCAAACCCAAGACTTGCTGTGGTGGAAGAACTCAGTAATATATACAGTGCCTTTCTGGCCTCCAGTAGTGGATTAGGTCTGAACTGCTCTCTCCAGTAACATGCCTATTGTTCACTAAGTTGCCATAGCAGAGAAGGCAGAATTTATTTCTGAATCCAGATATGTGAAGATACAAACTGAGCTTTAGAAAGGTGCTGTCTGTAGAATTAGATGGAAGTGCTGGTGGTGCTGTGAAGTTCTGTAATATACAGAAGGCTGATGTGTGCTCGGCAGCGCTACCTAATAACCAGCCAGTTGCTGTGTCTGTGTCCTCAGGCCACTGATACTCCTGGTCAAGTGGGATCAGCATTACAGATGTCTCTAGGCAAAAGAGAAAGGTCTGCAGGGATTGATCCCTCTTCTATCATCTAGTGCTTGCCTTCATAGAAATGGTATTTGTTTCCCCAGGCCACAAGTAAAGACTTACTAAGGCACAGAAGTCAGCATTTTATTACTTAACTTGTGACTGATGATCCTGGGCTCTCATTTACCAAAAATGACAGGCCCAGCTGCATACTTACAGCACAGATGGTGCTGCAGAAATGTGTGGGCAAGCGCTTCCTGAAAGAGCCAAAGTGGTGCTGAAGTTTCATTGGATGTTAATGAATTCAGATGCTTAGTGTCTGTAAATCATGGAGGACACTGTTCAAACTAACTCTAACTGTTGAGTCTTGAGTAGAAAGGATATGTTATGGATTATTAAACAGCTGTGGGTATTTACAGAGGTCTCTGATGTCATGCTTTTAGCATAGAGCAGAACTCTGCGAGCTCACAAATCAGCAGATGTTAACATCATTGGTTTTCTAATTGTGTTTCTGAAAGTTACTCCTGTTGTCCTTATGCTGCACTGGTTTAACCTCCCTGTCCAACTGGATTGTCTGTACTTTTCTGACAGCTTCAGGAATGTCGAAGCTTCCCTAGCTTATGTGGATGCCAGCTTCTTCCTTGGGAAAGTGTGCTTTCTTGTCACTGGGGGTACGTATGGCACCTCTTCCTCCTCTCTAAGCAGCACAACTCACTGCTGGTTTTCTTAAAACAGGGCAGTGATTTAACTTCAAACAAACTAAAGGAAGCCAGTGGCTTAGTCAAAAACTTCATTTAAATTATTTCTGAACTCATCTGACTTAAAATGGTTTCCTTAGGTGAAACACGGCTCTCTTCCCTCAGGTGCACTTGCTCTTTTTTTTTTTTTTTGCCAGTCAGACCTCTCTTCTCTGTCCCTAATCCCTGACTATGATTACTGTTACTGATTTTTTGTGTGTGTGTATGTGTGTGGCACTATAGAAGTCTGTTCTATCTGTTCTTGCAGATCTGCCTTAATGGTAATCTTAATGAGCAGTGAGAAGCATATGATACTGTTGTTATAAAGTGAACCTAAATGGATGAGCTACAAAACTATGAAGTATAGTTTTAGTACAAGACTGGTATCCCTGCTGTGTACTGTCTGGTGCTGTTGTGCCTCTAATCCTTCTGTCTCCCTGTGCTTTCCTGTGCACCCTCCCTGCTTCAGCTCTGAGGAAGTGGAGGGGCCAGACTGTACTACTCAGTGTTGGAACGTAAGTGCTGTGTCCCTGTAGTTTGGGGGTCAGGAGGTCTAATTTTGGTGCAGAGAAGGAATCTTAGCCTTGTCTTGTGCTGTGGCTCTCCTGATGAAGTGAATTCCTTGGAGACAAGACTACTCTGTGATACCATATGAGCCAGGAGGGCTTCTGATAAGTGAGTCGGAGCACACAGCTGATGGTGTGCTGATCCCTTATCCAGAAAGTTAATGTTACATGAAGAGTAATGTGATAATACTATTCCTGCTGTTAGTACTATGGAAGACTTCTGTGCTAATTCCATTTCAAATCTTGTACCATTTTGTTTGTACTGCTCACTGTTGCCTTACCTTTTATTGTGCTCTCAAAATTAGCTCTGGATCGTTTTATGGATGTGGAATTTCCTGATACTTTTCTTCACTGATTGCTGATTATGGGGCTTGTAATGTGGGAAAACTTTTTTGTAGTTGGCAGGGTGAATTGTTGCAGCATTGAGACGAATGCCATCTGTAAATTAGGAGCAACCTACTGCAGTCCTGTGCTATTCTGTGAGCTGGAGGTAAGGTGCTTATTTGACATCTCAGGGGATTTCTGAATTCCACTGCTCTGTGATCCTTAGAAACATCATTACATTAGCAATAAATATATGTACATATGCTACTTGCTTTCATAAGTGTCAGAGACCAGACCCTTTGTACAAGAACAGTAGAGGTACAGGAGTCTGGCTGTCCTTGAAATGAGTCTTCTAGTAACCTGCTCCTTCCTGTGCTACTTCAAAGGCTCATGAAGCCAAGCCTAAGCTAACAAAAAACATCTCTCATATGCAAAGCCTTGGTACACTTGTTCCTTGGTGCATTTTCTCTTCCTGGGAGCCCCTGAACTGTTACTTGCCGTGTGACTCCCCTGCCCATGTATTGTTTCATGTTAGCCAAACTTTGTGGCTTCACAGGCTGTGTTGCCATCTGATATGCCATGCTTTCC
Organism: Atrichornis clamosus; assembly: GCA_013400975.1. Lineage (NCBI taxonomy): Eukaryota > Metazoa > Chordata > Aves > Passeriformes > Menuridae > Atrichornis > Atrichornis clamosus. Next base: position 23,254 of record WBMZ01000610.1, on the reverse strand, counting down.
AATTACCTGCTTGGTCTGAAGAGCTGGACGGAGAGTTTTACATTCAGCAGTAGCACACTTCACTTTTCTGTGTACTCATCATTGCATCCTCAGAGACTGCTTCCCTACCAGCAAGTAGAACCTGTGTCTTTGGCAACCCCTTCAGGGCTTCCAGCTGGCAACACTGTACCTTCCTTAGCATTAGGGGAGTAAATAGACCTGTTTGGGGTTTTCTGTAGCTATCCACTTGATGCCTACTCTGGTTCTTTTTTTTATCACAGCTTAGCATTTCTTTTCTTCTTTTCTATTGATTAAATAATTTCTCCATTTTCTTTCCAGCTGGAAGGGATACGAGTTGCCACTGCTCAACGACTTCTGCGAATGTTACAGATCTGTGCTGGTCACATACCAGGAGTTTCTGCCTTGTCCTTTGTCTCACTAATAAGGAACTCTGATGATGATTAGCCTCGCATTGTGGTAGTTCAGCCACATTCATCAGGTTTTTTTAACTTCAGGCATTCAAGCCGCTGCAGTTGGAATCACATTGGGAAGCTTTTTTGCATGACTTGTCATGACCACTCATCCAGAACTGTTCCTAGTTGCTTATCTCTCAAGAGAAGTTTGATTCCTATTCAGTGGATAACATATAGTGCTACAGGGAGGGCAGTTTGAACTGCGGATTCCTATTCCTTATTGCATCTGAATCCCATCTCATCATCAAGTCTGAGCTTCATCCACTTGGCCACTGGCCAGGAGCTACATGTTTTTCTGAGAGAATATTGGAAGAACAGGCTGCTATTTCCGAAGTACCAGAGAAGAAGCAGCAGGCTCCTGCTTTCTTTCAGTTGGAATGCAACACCTTGGACTATTGTGAAAGCTTGCTGCCAGGTTTTGTCTGTCCACCAAGAGAAGAATGGGGAAGGAAGGCTGGCCTGCAGCTTCTAGATAGACTGCACTTGGCAGTTAATGATCCAGCCGTTTGAGCATCTGCCCAGGAAAGGACTCTGTATTTCCATGCCTGATACCTTATTGGGAAGGAAGGGACTAAACAAGATAATCAATCTAGCACTTTGGCTTTCTTTTAGATCTTTGAAGAAAAAGACTCCACCTGTCAAGCCCAAGACAGGTGGAGTAACACAGCCTCCAGGGCTGACCAGAGATGAAAAACAGCAGACTGGACCACAGCAGCACACAGAAAACATGTTGTCTCAGCAGGCTGGCATATGCTGTGTATAATGCCTTTACTAACAGGTTCTTATCAGCAGTAAGGTGTGCCTTATGCTTCCTGCAGGTCACTAGGGTTTGAGAGTTCCAATTTAATAAAATAAGTAATCTTTAATAGTTGTATGCTCTTTATTAGATATGTGGCACGGGCTCTAAAACCTGCAAATGCCCCAGTCTGCCCTGGCAGCAAAGCTGGTTCTTGCTGGTAGCTCGAACTCCCAGTTAGTTGTTGTGCTGCACTCGTGGCTTCAGCCACGTGGTGGTGGCAAAAGCTTTTCAAATACAGTCCTTTCTGTACATTGAGCTGAGCCACCTGCCAGAATACAGGGCTTTTTGAAATGCTGGGATGTTTCTTACCCAGAATTGCATGCCAGGTAGAAATGAAGCCTAGAGAGAATGTGTTAAGCTCCCCTCTGGTTTAATTTACTTAATCCCTAATAGTCTGCTTTAATGTTCCTAGGTGCAGAGCTCTAGCTGCTTGCACTGTTTCGGTTAGCTTGTTTCTGACATCTGTCTGTGAGCAGGAAAAGCAGAAAGCAGCACTGCAGGCTTAATCAGCTGTGAGTGTTGGCAGTCCTTGCAAAGACAGCTCAGCAAGGCACAAAGCCTGTATCCTTGCTCAGAGGACACACAAATCCCAGCTCCAGTTGTATTGTTGCTGGCGGGGGAGGGCTAGGGTGTTTGTCAGCTGAAACAAAAGGAGCTAAACTATTCAGCTGTGTTATGATGCCCAAAAGGGCTGGACTCTGGCTAAAACCCAAAGGAGAAAGACATGTGCAAACTGTCGTGGCTGTGTAAGGAAGATTGGAAGCTTAATGGGCATGCCCTACTTTCAGCTAGCTTTGCAATTCTGGAGGTACTAACCAGGACTTGGCCACCAGAGAGGGGCAATCATGCTGAGAAACAAGTTTCTATGTTGGTTATGCTGTCTCAGCCTCACTCTAGCTTTGGGTCCCTCAGAATAAAGGAGACCATGGTTTAGAATAGGCTGGTTTCGATTTGCTCTTGATGTGCAGGTGCAGTCTGGGGGAGGAAAGGAAGGGAAGTGGCATAAAATGAGCCACTCTTCTGTGTCCTCTGCAACTACTATAAGGCAAGGAGAGTTTTCCATCTCCTAGGTCACTCTCCAGTTGACTCTAATAACAACTGGACTCAGCTAAAATCCCTTTGGCTTCAAGAGTAATTTCACTGTGCTTTCTTAACTAGTGAAAATGAAACTTTTTTTGGTCCACCCAGAATGCTTTGTAGTAACCCACACGTGCTACTGTCCATTCCTGCACCTTCAACCAGGGTTTTTTTCCACTGTTATGTTTCAGATGTGGTATTTCTTCCCTTCTACTACTTTCAAAGAAGAAAGATGCTGTTTTTACTTCCTACAGGTGGCTGAATCTCAGCTGGTACAGAATAAAATGTAGTTCCTTAAGAGCAGCATCTTGCTTCACCTTGGGGCTAATATTTTTCTTACTTTTAGGAGAAAGTATTTACTAGAACTGGCAGGGGAAGTGGAGCGTATCTAAGAAGATGACACTGTGTCTCAGGTCCATCATGTTTTACAACCCAAAGTAGTTGGGACACATCTAAAGCTACATCTTCAACTATGTAAATACCTCTAGGAGCTGTCAGCTATTAGTTTAGACAGGCCATAACACTGCCCTTACTACCAGAGGAGACAAGGCAGCTGAGGATATCTTTCATCTGGATGGAGTAGCCAGGGCAAATGTTTGATAAAGGTCTTGTGAAAGTAGTACTTGAATTGGGATCAGAGTCATGGAAGGCCTGAAGCTGAATTAAGGCTAGTGACTCAGGTTCTGTTGTGTTCAAACATGACGAAAGAGCTTGCCAAGCTGACTGAAATCTAAACTAACAGAAACACTTTGGAGTTACTTACTTTCTCTTCTTTCTGTTGCCTCAGTTCCTTATCCCTGTGGAGATTTTCAAAGAGAAATCCCCCTCCCTGTGGCAAAAGTACCCGTGTGCATCGCTGGTTTGACTGTTTCAGTTTGTGGATGTGTTTCTGTTTGTCAGTTATGTCAGCAAAATTAGTATTAAAGTAGTTTAATTATTCTAGAAGAGCTCTTACCAATTGCAGTGGTGTAAGCTTTGGTCTCAGTGCTTTTTTTTTTTTGATGGAACTGAATGAGGTTGTAATATGGTGTCTTCTGCTATGGCAGGTTGACCCACAGGATTTTAATTTCAATCCAGTCACTTGAAGAAGATTTTGTATCCTCAGCCTGTTAGCCAAACAGCTCACAGAGGTGATCTGTGAGAGCCTGTGGCACAAATCAGCTTGGTTGGCATTACCTGTGGCACAAATCAGCTTGGTTGGCATTACCTGTTGGGATTATAGCTCTCTGCTTCACTATGTTTTCTAAGACTGACTCTGCTGCACCAGCAGTTAAATCAGACCAACTTTTAAGCATGGTAAGATGTGATATGCTCAGTCTATACCAACGGGAGAGAAAGTCTGTGTACTGATATGGCACCCATAATAAAGGGTCTCTCTGTCCTGGAAGAAAGAACAGAGATAAATTGAACCCTGGGATTTATCTATCCCTTCCAAACCTTGAAACTGGTGGTAGAGGTTTAGATTCAAGGCCACCTCTAATATTTGCTTTGGAGACTAGTTAAAACTGGACGTCTTTGCTTGCCAAGACCTGTAGTTAGAAGGGAGTGGCTGGCTTAGGTCAGCACTGGTGCTCAGCAGCTGTAGTCAAGCTGTAAGAGCAGCTTAGTAGTTCTCACCGTGACCACTGTCCACAGCAGCAGTGGACAAGAAGGGACTCCTGCTCTTCGGTACCTGCTCTGCTGCCAAAAGCAAGGGAGATGCTTCCTCCTGTGGGCTTTTTAACTTGTCTTGATTTTGCAGAAGCACTGGCTGGTTTCCAGCTGCTCTGTTTCCATTCAGCTTGGCCCAGATCCCCTGGCAGTCTCCTCTGCACTCTGTTCTCCACTTCCCACCCTAAGCTGGTGTGCAGTGTTGCTGTGAGCTGCTAAACAACTGCCACTTTCCATTCAGTGGCCAGCTGTCCTTCACTGGTGGGGAAAAGTGATTTATATGCAAGAGAAAGCAATAGCTGGCACAGCCCAGAGGCGAGAGCCAGAAACACTGGGTTCGTTTCACCTCTGTGGCTGATTTCTTGCATGACCCTGGGCACGTGTGTGAAAATTCACTGTGCCTTGCTTGCTCTGCCTCCACTGATGGGGCGTAATGAAGGCAAATTAACATTACTCGGGAGTTGCAAATCTGGAATTGAGTGGAAACATTCAGTAGAAACCATTTTTTCCTGTTTAGCAGAGTTTGACTTCTACCTGAGTTCTATGGGGAAGAGTTTGATGGGACCTGTCAGCTGGGCACCTCTCAAGATCAGCTGTGTTTTGTGCTGCTCACATGCCTGACTGCTGCGGGGAGGCTGCCTGAAACTGGGCTGCAATCCTTTTTGTAAGGCGTTGTGGCATGGTTAGGTTTTGGTGTGAACTGGAATGAAACCACCCTCTGAAACGCTGAAATTCCCTGCACAGTTCAATTACCCTTGAATTGGCCAGTGGGGAAATCAAAGTCTCTGTATCTCTTCCTCACTGTTAAATATTAATACAGCCTTTGATACTAGGCAGGATGGCATCCCCTCGGGTCAGCTCTGTGCAGGGGTGGGCTGTCTTGGCTGTGAAGAACCGGTGTGCGAGAGAGGTCGGGCACAGGGGACTCTGGAGTGATGTGACTTGCTCAGACTCCTTGGCAGCTGAGTAGCATGGGCTCCCGGCCCGTGCTGGGCCACGTTTCCTTTGCCCCAGGCTCCCTCTGCAAGAGCTGACACGTGCTGCGATGCTGACATCCCTCATCCCCCTGGAGCTTACTTACCATGTGGTGGGGCATTTTGACAGGAGCCAGGAAAGGCACCGTGCCCGTGTGCTCCGCCCACCGCCTCCTCTGCCGAGGGAAGTCAGCGGTGTGTGAAAGAGCCCATGCTTTACATACGTGCAGGCTGCCTCCTCGCTGCCGGCCCAGGTGCAGCTGCGGGCTGGCTGCGAGAGCCCTGTGGGCTCTGTGCGTCACGGGAAGGAGCACTGAGGTGGGGCAAGGAGGAAAACAAGAGAGAACACCTCCCCTTGGGAAACGTGGCCCTGGTGCGCAGGGTCTGCCCTATCCTCTGGATCCCACCACTCTCTCGGCACTACAACGAGCTGTGCCAGGGCCAGCTGACGCACCTGTGCTCAGGCACACTGGAAAAACTTTAAAAGCCCAGCTAGCATTAAACAAGCTAAGGAGGCTTTCCCCCTTTTCTGTCAGCATGGAGTATTTTCCTTTTCTATCTTCCTGTGAAAACTCTCTGGTCCCACTGTGTGCTCACCCTGCAGTGACAGGGTGACGGTGCCACACTGCAACTGGGCCTGCCTTGCTCCTGCCCTGCGCTGAGATTGTTGAAACACCTCGGGTTTTTGTGGAAGGTTGGCAGTCCTTGAGGCACTACAGTTGTCTGCACTAGTCAACTCAAAGCTCTCTTGAACCTCTGTGCTGGCCACTCTCCTGGTTTTGACAACAGCATTGGCATCGCCCCAATGTGAACATTCATTATTTTCCCCCACTGCTATGTTCCTTTTTCTTACTCTTCCAGATATCACAGACCAGGCCTGCATTTGACTTAGCTCAGTAAGTAACAACCTGTGGCTCATGTGGCAGTGGAGCATCTTTCTTCAAAGCTATGTGCTAGGATCAACTAATTAATCCTCATTCCCCCATGGAACAGAGGGGTGACTCAGTGCCTCATGCTGTTATGCTGAACAGCAGAGGATCAAAGACATTGGAGCTGGGGAAGCCCTGGGATAGCACCATGTCACTCTGTGCCTGCACACCAGGTACCTGTAAAGGCTCAATGTCATGCATTTATCTCCAGGACTTTTTTTAGCCATGCAGGGGATTGAAAATTCTGCAGTCTTAAAGATGGGGTGGACCTGCTGTTGCCTTGCTCTGCAGGGAGTGTTTTTACTACCTGATATTCCCTTTTTACCTTTTTTCTTTGTTACAACCCAACTTGGCCATCTTGAGCAATTCTCCCTCCTGACCTACAGTCCTTCATTGCACCCCCCTTTGTATGTGTCTGGGTGAATGGGGTGGGCAGAGAGGCTTAGGCACTGTCAAAATAGAGCTGTGGTGGTGATGCACGTCCCTTTTGGGCTTTGTGACCCCCAGCCCACTGCATGCCGGGCAGTGCCAGCATGGCATGGCAGCCCTAAAGAAGTGCAAACAAAACCCAACACCTGGCCTTGGGCTGCCCTGGCATCATTGTGCTGCTGCGTGAGCTGCTCCCAGGGAAGGAAGGAGAGTTGCTTGCACGCACACATTGTGTAATACAGACCTAGTTCAAACACAAGTTTGCAGGCTGGGAAGTGTTTGCCCGGTCTGGAGGGAAGAGGAAAACCCTCTGGGACGAGGGCTGCTGCACTGCATCTTCTGCTCTCTGTTATGAAGGAGATGAAACGTGAAGTGTGTGCTTTCTTCAAAACCTGGGTCTTACCCAGGTTGCATGTGGAGCATCACCTGTGTTAGTCCCCCCTGAGTGTGCGTGTGCTGTGGTATGGCTGAGCTCAGCCACTGCATGGGACTAATACATAGTGATGGTGTCCTATAAATTATATAGTCAGAATGTTCACCATCTGCTCTGCACTGAAAGCTGAGTGTGATTGAGACCTTCCCCACTTCCCAAAGCTTGACTCTCTTGCCAAGCTTGAAATGTGTGTGTGGATCTCCTGTAAGTGGTTCTGATAGAATCAGGTAAAGAGGGAATTTTTTAAGCAGGCTGCAATGTTCCCTGCACCTGAAGTGAGAGCTGAAGCAGCGGCCAGCATCCTATTATAAGGCTATGAGTAAAAGTGAGTCTGATTTCATGTTAATTAGGTTCTAAAGGGACTGAATCTTGATTGCAGTGGTCATATCAAAGATTTAAAATAGTAATGCAAAAAGCAAAGGAAACCCCACAGTGATTCATATAAGAAGGGGAAATAAAGACAGTCATGGAGGAAGAAGGAGTTTGAGGGGGCCTGAATTGCTCTGCTGCCCAAAAGCAGGAGGGGATTTGAATCAGATTATCCTCATTAGATGTCTCTTTAAAGCATCATCAAGCCAGATGAATGGTCTGGGGGAGAGCTTGCAGGCATGGTGGCTGTGATTATCACCAGGGATTTACAGTCCTAGTTATCTAGCTTAGAGACAAGATTATTAGGGGGTATAAAGCTGTTCCTGCCCTCAGCCTCTAATGTGCATTTTTAGGTTGGGTGATGGGAGATGCTTCATTGCGGCACAGCCCCTCAGAAACCGGTCTGCGTTTTCTAGTGGTCCAGCCCTCTGCAGTGCTGTGGGTGCAGCGTGGAACGGAAAAGAAAGTATGAGCTAGGAGATCATCCATGGGGATGGACAGGCAGCCTTTCTTCTAGACTGTGGCAGAGGGCAAGACCTTTCCTATGGGTGCTTACAGTGAGATAGGAAATGGGAAAGGGATCTTGGGAGTGAGGATTATATCCACCTGCCTTGGCAGAACCATTCGCTCCCCGCAGCATCTCCCTTCCTGTGACAGCCTGTGGCAAAGCAACTCATCCTTCTTCCAGCCAGAGCCTTTGAGGCCCCAAAGGCTCAGAAGTTGGTGTAGCTGTTACAGAGGGAGACCCTGTGAGCTGTGGGGAGGGCTGTCGCTTTGAAAAGGAATCAATGGACATTGCCCAGAGGTTCCTTGGAGTTCATCTGCAAGGGTGGTGAATATGGCATAGGGCTGCTGGCACTTGCTTTTCACCTCCTCAGCCCTGCAGCTGCAGCAGCTCATCCTCCCCTTTATCTCCTTCCCTACCCTATGTGTTGCACCCCTGTTACTTCTCTGGGCTTTGGCAGGGCAGCCAAGGCATCATGCCCAGATGCTAGCCAGGAGAGGAGGGGCACAGGCCAAATCCACCTCTCCTAACATTGCATCCTTAATGAACTCACAGAAATTCATAACATTATTCTGCACGCAAGCTTGTGCAAGTAAAATCATTCTGGCCTTTTTACACCAGGCCAGTACTTAAAGGTCTGTGGGAAGCTGGAGGACAGTGTAAAAGTGATGGGGCAAGTGTGGCTTTGAATTTTGGCTCTGGAGTCATCTGCTGGAGATTCATGCCTTGGGAGTGCAGTGGTGGGGTTCCCCACTGTGGGTGCTGGGGAGATTTCTGCCCCAGCGTAAGGGATGCCTGATCTGGCTGAAACCACCTGTTCAGAGGTTTTTCCTGCGGCAGCACATCACCCTCAGCCACTGGTTTCTGTTTCGATGCTGGAGGTGCTGCCTGGCCCTGTCAGGGCACATGAACACTCCCAATGATCAGCCACAGGCAAAACTGGGGGGGCGCTTGCCTCCCCCTCTAGTCGCCCAAGGGCGACAGGATAAACTCACACTTGTCCTCAGGATGGGGGTGGTGGCAGCATTCCTGCTGCAGGCAGAGCGGGAAGGGAGTTTGTTTGCAAGGACATCCAGGCAGAAGAGCTGGGCTCAGCTAACGCTGTGTTGCTCATGACGTGGAGGGGCTTGCAAGAGCCAGGGCAGTGTCAGGGACCAAAGCCTCGCTGAGTCCCCCCACACTCTGAAGAGCAGCAAGAGCAGCCAGCACGCCAGCTGGAAACACCTCTCACTCCTCCCCACCACCCCTGGCAGGGGAGATCAAGGGCTCAGCTCTGCCAGGGTTGGATCAGGCAAGGGAGGTTTTTCTATGTCCTCTGCACTGCTGTGTCCCCCTTGGGCTCCATAGAACAGGGAGAGGGAATGGGCAGAAGGAGTCTGAGCCCAGGAAGTGTTGATCCACTGCTCTGTAACCCCAGAGGATTCTTCAACAGGCAGCCCACTGAGAAGCCTAATTTGGGTGTTCAGTGTTATCCCTGCACGGATCCAAGGCCCCTTGCAGGAGGAGCCAAGAGCAGCTGCCCATTTTTCCTTAGCCTCGTGGACAAGCACAGCTCCCGGGACATGTAAACAAGGAGCGGGGAGACAAATGACATTCAGCAGGGTGGGTCACTGTCCCCCACCAAAGGCCCCATGCAGCTGGCTGAGCAGTGTCACAAACCCCCTTGATAGGAAGCAGAGCAGTTACAGAGAGATCTGAGGTTTAGGGTGATCGTGAATTTCTTGAAACCTTTAGTTTCCCATATTATTCCTAAAATCTTTCCAGATTTTGTCCCTAAGCCCACCTGGCTTTAAGAAGGATTCCAGTGGATCCTGAGGAGGAGGTTTATGCTGGAGCTCTGAGAAACCTGCTTCTAACAGCTATAGTGGGACTTTTTGGGAAGGGATGTTTCCCACCAGCCAGTGCAGGGGTGTTGGGAAGGGGTGCTGGGATGAGGTGCGGAATGTGTTTTGGGGGTTGGCTCCAGTCAAAGCATTCTAGTGGCACCGTCTGAATGCAGGACAGATGTCAGGCTGTGCCAAGATTTTCCCGAGGCGTTGGGTGCATCCTGTCAGAGGTTTGTCCTGAGGTAACTGGGTCTGCTCAGTAAACACCTCACAGCTTCTCTGATCGACAAGCCTTTGGGTTTCCGGTGTGCACGAGCACAAGGTGAACTTTCGGGGGATATTTTCTGCTACAAGCGGTTTTACAAGTCCATGCGTGAGTCACTTCACCTACCCCTGACACCAGAGGAACCGCTCACGTGAGTCCAGTTACTCATGTGTGCATGAGCCCTCGCAGGACACCGCCATCCCTCCACACTCCTGGATCACCAGCGCTGCCATGTCCACCACAGGGATCCCAGTAGCTGACCTCAGCCAAAGCCAGCCCTTCAGGTGTGGGACGGGAGCAAACGGCACTGGAAATCGAGCTGTCTGACTCTGGGATGAAGACATAATTCTTAAATCGCTCACTTGATTTCTTTTCTGGTTTATTTGTTTAATAAAAGGACTTAGCCAGAGACCCAGGCTCCTGGGGCTTTCATTTCTCTGCAGAGGAGATAAGAAAAGCGCATTTCCTTATCCAGTGAGTCATTTTTTCTGCTCTTTAATTATGCATTTGTGCGATTATCAAGCGTATTCAGCTCTGAGATGCAAACAGCTCAAACGACTTACCAAGCTTTAACTTTTGCTATTCCAAAAATGATCAACCACAGTTACGAAGGGCAGGGAACGCAAAGACGGGGGGAGATGAAGAGGGGGACTGCTGATGCCCAGAGCCAGGGCTGTGCTCATGAGCAGGCACACGTGCAAGTGCTGCTGGGGTAGTCAGCGCTGATTTTCTCCATGAGTAAGCGTTATCATGTGTGAATTCAAACATATCTTCTTGGCCCGGGAGGAGGCGGACGGGCTGGGAAGAGGGCGTGGAAGACCTGTAGAACATGATAAAGAGGGCTGAGAAAGTGGGGGAGAATAGGGTAAGGTCAATCGCAGCAATGAGGCTGCAACATCCTTCCATGTAACAGGACCTGGGAGCACTTTATTAACAGGAGCACATGACAGCTGCCATCACTGGGCTCCCCACTATGCATTTGCAACTTCAAGTTTTCATTCCATGTACTGAAATGGGAGCTGTTTGCTCCTGAGCTTTATTGTAAACTTGCCCTCCATGTCAAAAGCAATACGTAGGTTACTTGGTTTGGGCTTTCCCCATGTGCTTTTTTAACTGGAGGCCTCACAGAGATAATCCATAAGTGTGGTACAGCAGATGCTGGGAACCACTTTCCACCCTGCACTTTAAGCCAAGCAGGGAGGAGAGAGGGGAGGAAGAGGGGCAGGGTGTCAGTCCTAGTGTGGGACCCATTGAAATAGGGACTGGGGGCCACTGAGAGATGATTGACATGGGGGAAGTACAGTGGGGGCATTTGAGAGAAGAGGAAAACAGGAATGATGGAGGAGCACACCCCTTTGGGAAAAGGAGACCAGCAGGTGGAAACATCCCAGGGCAAGAGGAACAGCAAAGCCTTTGGAACAGAGAGGTGGTTTGGGATAGATATCCTGACAGAGCACTGGATGTTTTGTGGGGATTCTCCCCCTGTCTTTAGCCCCACCAGCCCACACGGCAAGATGTTTTCTGGGCCCTAGTCCCTACCCTTACACTTTTGAGAGCTGCCTACTGGGGATAGTGAAAATTTCAGGTGCCCTCTCCTTGCCTGAGCTCCACTGCAGAGTTCAGATGTGTCCTGGAGCAGGCTTTGGCTTTTATTTTTCTCCCTGCTGTGGGTCATGGCACTGCATCACAGCTTTCCGTCCCCTGGAGCAGCTCCCAGTGCCCTGCCATTGGACATTTTTCCACTCATCTCCCATTACTGCACCCCAGCCCTGGTCCTCACTTGGGGTGCACAAGAGACAGGGAGTTGGCTAAAGTGGGACATGGAGAGCTGTGCTACTGTTTGAGCCAGTTCCCCTGGCAGGTACAAGCAGGGTTGAGCACAGCCTGCTCAGGGCAAGCATCGAGGCAGAGGGTGCCGAGCTGGCTGTGCCATTTATGGTTCAGGGCTGCTTTGAGAGAGGGAAGTGCTTGGCATGCCCGCACTCTCTGGGGGAGTTTTATTTTGACTAAGATGGAGTGGGAATAACAGCCACAAGCACAAGAATGACAGTCAGGCTCTCACAGCTCCTCAGTGGAACCTGCAGCCCTCTGACAGCCTTTCCTGCTGGCTTGGCATGGGGGCAAGGGACCAAGTCCTCTGGCCTGTCTCAGAGGACTTCAGTTGCCCAGTGGGGATGCTTGGCACTCTGTCACCTTGAGCCAGAGCAGACACAAAATCCTTTGGATTTTCTCCTCCTCCCCTCCCAGCCTTGGTCCAGAACAGTGAACAGCAGAGGCCTCACTAGAAAGAGTCCAGAGGCTGTAGCTCCTGGAAGGATGTGACTCCAGTAGTAAAGCCCTATTAGGGATCTCCTGACTAGAGCAGGTCACTGGTGTTGCTTCCCTCAGCTGAGAGCCAGCCAACAACTGTGGCTGGCCCCTTTCTTTCCTATGGAGTGACGAAAAAGAGGATGTGACTTTTGTTGGGTAGAATGGAGAAGAGCCACTTACAGCACTGAAATCCATCTCTACAGATCTCAGGCACCAGGCTTTGATGTGTGGGTACTGGTGGCAGAACATTTCTCCTGCTCCTGATCAGGAGCACCTAAGACAATTAATGGGTTGTTTTAGCCCCTTCCAATGGTCTGGGGACCAGACTTGCTTGATGTGACCTGCTTTGCCCATGCCCTGGGCAGTTCTGAGCAGAACCAGATCTGAATCTCAGTGAATGAGACATGGTGCTGAGGAGCCACGGTCTCGGTCTGTGATGGAGAGGATGGAGAGAGTAAGGTGATGGAGACCACCATCATTAGGAGTGGAGAATATACAGCAGTTGGCCTCTCCACAGAGCGGTCACTGACAGGACATGTCCTGGGAGCAGTGGAAGATTTTAAAAGGGAAAACATCGGTGCCCCTTCACTCTTTTCTCATCCCATCCTTTTCTGCATTTTTGATCCGAGCTGGATCTGTGGCCCTGGGATGGAGTCTTGTAAAGATCCGTGCACAGGAAAGCCTCCTGTAGACACTGGAGCAGGCCAAGGGGTTTTTCACTGCCCGCAAGGGAGGGTGTGGGCTGTGGGACATGCCTGGGCTGAGGGCAACATACAGGTGGGCAGGGGAAAAGTGGGGATCAAGGAGGTCAGGCTGGGACACAATACCGCTGGATACAAGGTGCTGCGTGGCTGAGGCAGACAAGGGGTTGCGGGGATTTCGGAAGCATATTTTGGAGGAGAGGGGTAGTTTGAGGGCACATTGCACAAGCAGGCAGGGGTAGGGCTTGGGCGCTTGCTTCCTCCTCCCTGGTGAAGATCCGCCCCAGGCCAAGCACAGCGATTGTGAGCCCCAAGGGAGACGACGCAGCTTGACAGACTGTATCTCCCTCTGCCACGGGGCCTGGGGCGCTGCGATTTCACACTCGGGCGGCCCGTCACTGCTACGCCATGCAGGAGCTGGGCTCTCACTCGCGTTCTGCCATGTCCTCAGGAAAAGCTGCTATTGCCCCCTCCTGCCTCTCCTCTGAGTGCTTCGACACCCTGACCAGGTCGTGCATCAAGTGCTCCGACTTGTTCAAGGACAACACAAGTAAGGGGACAAGGGCAGCTGGGGTCCAAACTCCCCAGGGCTGGGTGGTGGTGGGCCAAGGGGGCTGGGGGCACCCCAGGCATGGGCAGGTGGAAGGCACCTTCTCCTGAAGATGGCAATGGAGGTGGCAGTGGAAGATGAAGCACTGCTTTCACCTAAAGGAAAGGGGAAGAGAGCAGCCAGTTCCAGTGAAAGAAACTGGGAGAAGCTGGATGATCCACTCCAGGGTGGGAGTCACAACCTGCCCCAGGGGTGATTGTGGGAACAGCAGGATGCTCTCATCTCCTACCACTCAGGAATGACAGGGAGGGGGATAAGGGTCTCATCAAGCAGGGGGATATTTCATTGCTGGTGGCAAGTGGGTAGCAGTGAAGCACCACCCTCCTTCCCTGCTACCGCAGCCCTGAGGCCAGCCCGCCAGGTGAGAAATGCTGCTGCCCTCCTTCCCAGCCTCAGCTCTTCCTCTCCTGACACTACCAGCATCTCGCCCCACAGCAGAGCCTACCCTGGCACCCACCCTGACCAGCACCTTCCTGATCTTCGGGGTCCCAGTGGTGGTGGGGTTCATCCTGGTTCTGGCTGCCCTCTGTGGCTTCCTGGCCTGTAAGGTGGGAAAGTGGAGGAGGAAGAGGAAGGCGGCAGATGAAGAGGCCAAAGGTAAGGGAACTCTTCCTCTCCCTCTCACAGTACCCTGAAGACCCTGGGGCAGATGGGATCACTTACTGCCAGCTCCTCCGAGACACATCCCTGTTGAGGCTAGTTCTTCCCCCTCAACATTAGCTCCATAGACATCCCATGGCATTTTGGGGCATCTGAATCACCACCCAAGCGACGATGTCCTGCATTCCCTGGCAACCTATGCCTGTACCTGACTGCCAGCACAACCCTGCTAAGCCATCCCTCCCTTTGCCAGGTCTCCCTGATTCGCTTGCTTAAAGCATCTGCTGGCACCATCCCCTCTCCACAGGATGAGCACTGTGAGTAGCTCTGTGAACTCACTGGTGAGAGCCCTCTCCCTCAGTACCCAGAGGGCCGTGGATGGAGTGGGGGTGGTTGGGGCAGTGGTGGACACCTGGCGATGTCCACCAGGCTCCAGAAACAGCCTCTCCTGTGGTGCTGCATTGGAGGTTCTGTGTACATCACCCAGTTTGCTTTTTGTGCTTGGAATGCCCAGCATCCTTCAACATGCACCCCTAAGACCCCAGTGCGCCAGCCCCATTGACAGTACACTGTAGCACTGCACACGGTTGTCTGGTGCATCAAAATTAGGGCTGGGGCTCAAGGGTTGGGTCTGAGCCTTTCCTGGCAGAGTACTTCCAGGAGAGTATAGCCACAGTACTCCATGATGGTCCATTTTGTTGGGGCAGCTGTTTCCTCCCTCGGGGGCCTTTGCACTGGCACTGACTCAATCCTGAATAATCTCAGAAGTGGTCTCACCTGGCTTCACTCCTTCCCATGCCCAGGTAGCAGGTATGGCTCCCCGGGACCCCCATGAGGGGCTGCCTCATGGGGATGCTGGCACCCGTCACTGCCACATCACCTGGGTGGGTGTCCACGGGGGGCAGCAGGGCCAGGGGCAGCTGGTCCTTGTGCCCTAGTTCGCCTGCACACTTCTGGCAGTGCTGGCCAGTGACTCAGACTGGGGGGACATTACCCGGGGCCTTTCTGCTACGTGACAGCCCATGACGCACATGCCCAGGAAAAGTACCAAGACCGAAAGAGAAGGGAGAAATCCCGTGGCGAGAGTGATCTGGCCATGATGGAGAGTGTTGAAGGCACTAAGTCAGTGTGCTGTTGCATGCCCTGATCCCCTGATCCCATGTTCCCCTCATCCCCCAAGGCTGCACCACAGCAAGCCCACTGCTGCGGCAGTGGATGTGTGGAAAGTGGCAGGAGGCTTGGGGCTGGAGGCACACGCCTGCCTTCAAAGTGTGTAAACAAGTCTATTTTTAAGTAGGAGGCAGTCGGGGAGGGCAAGCCGCCACGGGCTGGGCTGTTCTGCTGCTGGCAGGGTTTAGCAACAGGACTCGAAGTGGAAGTGCAAGTTTCTGCCTTTCCCTATTGTCTTTTAGGGGGGAAAAAGCCCATCAGTTGTAAGCAGAAACAACTCTACAGCAGGAGAGGTGTGCTGGGGACCTTGCAGGCTGCTTCTGTTCCAGCTCCATCTTACCTCCTAGGGGCAGGACTCTCCCTGGGATCTGCCTGACCCCACTTTGTGAGCCCAGTAACCCCCTTTTCTCGTTCCCTCCCAGAGAACACAGACTCTGCCAGCCACGTGCCCAGCCAGGACCCTGCCGTGTCAGAGGGAGATGGTGCCCTGAACCCAGCCCCATGCTTACACCTTGGTGGGAGTCTGAAGATGCCAGGGCCACCCAGGAAAGTCAGGGCAAAGCAGAAGCCATGCTGCCAGGGTGATGCTGACGGTGATATCGTTCTGCTCTCCGCCGTCTACCCCCGGCAAGAGGAATGCAATCACAACTTCCCACTGCCCGCCACTGAGCTGGGGGCCACAGCACTGGTCACCACCAAAACCACCCAGAACTGCGCCAGAGAGGAGAGAGTCTGAGGGCAGGGGGAATGGGGTTGGAGCGCTCTAGCTGATCCCTGTGGACATCAACAGCCCGTTCCTGGGATGAGTGAAGCCCTCCATGGGTATGAGCTCTCTGAGGACCAGGTTTTGCATTTAGCAAGATCAGCCTTTTAAGATGACTGTCCTTTTTGTGCTGAGTCCCAAGTTACACCTGTAAATGCTGGAGGAAGCCAAAGTGGATCATGCTGAGTTACAGTGAACTGTTGACAGCTGCCATGGCTGAACCACTGGGAGGAGGCAGAGGAGACACGGCTGGTGAGGATGGAGGGTGGTAGGGACTGCTGTGCCATTTGCAGGCTGCCATTGTGCCTGGACAGGTTTCCTGCTGGATGGGCAATTCCTGGGAACATGGGGCTGGAACAGCAGAAACAGCAGGGGAAAAGGAAGATAGGAAAGGAAGCAGGGAGTTACTTTAGGACCAAATCCCACACTGCAGTAGCTGAATTTTTGTTACTGACCTCAATAAAAGGAGACTCGGAGCCATATGGAGCAAGGCACACCCAGCATCTACTTCATTCACAGTCCTGCTGCCCTGTCTTCTGCACTCTGTGATGCTCAGGTCTCTCCTCCCTCTGGGCCCTCTCGGTGGCAGGTGGCAGGCATTCACTGGCTCTCATGGGAACGCCTTCCACAGCCGGGTACCCTGGGAGTGGAAAAAAAGTCCATCTTTCCAAGCAGTGAATAAGGGAAAAAAATTTGTCCTTGTTCTGACCTACAATCCCTGAAGTTAGGAAAGACCAGGGGCAGGGAATGGAGACAGCTAGTCTAGAGGAGCTCCCTGAACTTGTCATTATGGCCCCAGACAACCGTCACTTCAGCTCACTGTCGCTGCAGAAATACCACGTGTCACTTGGGATGGATGTTTCCACACTGCACAAAACCAGTCAGGGAGTGATGCAAGCGTAGGCAGAATGACTTAATTCATGTGAGTGTCCTCAAGGCTTTCCCTGTGTTCCAGAGCTGGCTGGCGTTGCTGGTCCCAGGCATTTTCCTTTAGATGGTTTTCTTCACCCGCCTGCAAGTGGCTTTACTGAGCAGGAAGGGCTCTGTTTGGGAAATGAACTCATTAGTGTGGGATTGCTGATTCCAAGTAATTACAGCAGCTGATCCCCCTTGGCTGAACAGAGACTCCATGTTGGGTGAGAAGCCCCTGGAGAAGGTGATTAGGCAATTAGAAGTGCTTTGGGGGGTTATTTGCATGAATTGACATCTCCGGGTCTGCTCTTCCTTAGGTGAGGTGGCTTCCTCATCTGGGAGGCTTTGGACACTGAACAGAGGTGGCCAAGCAAGGTGTGGGGGCACTGACACCAAGCACCAAAGGGCCACCGAGTGCCATAGTTCCCAGTAGGGTCACCTGGAGGCACTGTGTGGAGGGGATGTCCCTCTGATGATGGGAAGGTGATTCGCTGCCCCAGCCTGAGTTTTCTTCTGGGGCTGCCGAACAGATGCTACTGTTGAAGAGTGATCACCTCTCTTCTACCCTGTCTGTGGCACTGGAGCCAGACTAATGGCATCTGTCCCATAAATGGAACCACAAGGGATGCCAGAGGTGCCAAGGCTAAAATTCCTCACCACAACTCCTCTCCCAGACCTAAGCACACTGGTGGATGTGAACCCTCATCTGGCTGAGGCTCCACATGATCTAGGATGGGATGGGTCCCTGTCTCAGCCTTGGGGCTAAGGATGGTGGAAGAGATGGTCCATGTGCCCAGCCCTGGGGCTCCAGACACCTGTGGCAGAAACTGTGGAGGGTCCAAGGCTGAGGTCCCAGTTCCACAACAGCCATTCTGCCCATTGCGAAAGGGGCACCCCCACGACATGAATCAGACATATCCTCATGCTCCACACCCAACCCTGTGAAGTAATTTCAAATAACCTTTGTGCATCTGGGGTGGGGAAATGAACCAAAGCCTGGTTGGGGGATGTTTTGTCACTGGAAGAAGGATTGCTTGTGGGAGACAGAGCAACCTGTTTCATGGGAGATGGGGATGAGAGGGAAGTGGAGCAGAACTGTCAGGATCCTCCTCCACTTCCTGCCCAGTGACAGCAGCAGCCCAGCCCTGTGGATGCGCTGTCCACCTGAGACAGTTCAGGAATTTGAAAAACAAACACCCATACAAATCCTATCGAAAAAGCCCCTCTTTCTGCTCAGGTGAGAACTGCTGCTCTCATTTCTGCTGGAGCTTAAGCCAGGCATCTCCCTATATGGGATGCCACCGTCATTCGCAGTGTGCAGCGTGGCAATTTGATCCACACTGGATTCCTCAACTAGTGAGTGCCCCTTGCATCCCCTCTCTTATGGCATGTGGGGCACATTCCCCACATTGTGTCTACCCGACTGTCAGCTGTGGTGGGGCAGTGCTCCCCTCCTGCCCGGACTGCCCAGGAGGGATTTGCAACCCTCCCTGTGTGCTTCTCCATTCTTATGTACAGGGCAAGGGGTTGTCCATCCTGTCTGCATGGAGAGCCAAGGGAATAGAGATGAAAAATATGGTTGTAAAAATTAAAGAATACAGAATAAAGTGCATTGCCAATGCATGCTCAAAGGTCTGAATGGGGTCCCAATTTTCCTGTCTTTGGGGGTCTCCCGCATGATGGTCCTTGGGGTACAGCAGGGCTTTGAGCTGGAGAGGCTCCCCTGAAGTGGCTTTATCAGCACATTCCCTATACACGGCCACCTGCATGGCCAGGAACCAGCCAAGCCTTGCCACCTGCTTCCCCCCATGGCCACACCAGAAGCTGGCCATTAGGACAAGGACTGGAGAAAGTCTTTTTTGGGGGGAGGGCGGTGGGTGTTACCTGTCTTTGGCTTTCCACAGCAGTTTCTCACTTCCCCCTGTGAGGCAGGAGCTGTGCTTCCTCCCCAGCCCGGCACCCACCCCACTGCCTGCACAACTGCCTAGAAAGGCTGGTAAAGCTGGGCTTCACCTGGCTACAGGGGCACAGAGTTTCAGAGAGAGCCAGGAGAAAGTCTGAGGAAACCCATGGGCAAGAGAAAACAGTAGAGGCTAAAATCCTCCTCACTGCAAAATCACCTCAGTATCTCCCTAGATATTTCAACTCCACTGACCCTGTTTTAGTGGACATCATGAGTGTATTTGAGCTCCTGCAAGTCTCACCAACAATGCTGGTGGTAAATGAAAGAAGCTTTGGTGCTCCTAGGGAGGGGGTTTTCTTTTCATCCATGGTCCTAGGGGCAGGAGCCCGCTGGCCAACAGTGCACGGTGGTGTGAGGAGGGGGGACGCCTGGCCAAGGGTCTTCTGCAGCCACCAGTCATGTCTGCCCAGACAGGCTCCCCAGACCCCAAAGTGCTTGGCTTTCCTCCACCAGCCTCCTTGCCTGGGTCATTCTCCCTCACTTTCTCCTCTTGACTTCTGTTACTGGTTCACCCACCAGTTTCATCTCCTGATAGTTCACTCACAGACCCAACTACTCCAGCCTAAAACACCCCCCACAGACCCCCGCAGACCCAGCTTGTCCCTCCACAGGCTTTCTGTGGGTGCTGGACCTTGAAAGCAGACAGGGCAGGCAGGGTATGGTGGGCACCATTTCATCCCATACACAAAGTAATACCCTGATGGCCAATGTCCAACAGGGTCCATCTGCCTCTGAGTGCAACCTCTGCATGAGTCCCCCACTCGCTGGAAGGACAGGGCTGTGTGGCTGCCCCTTTGTCTGTTTGCGGCACATGGACCTCGTCCCATCCCACAGCAACCTTTCCCATCGCTCACTTCCCAGTGCCAGCCATGGCATAGGGCCATGTGGGTGCCCCTGCAATCCTCAGGGGACACCCATGGGAGGCTGTGGGTGGAGAAGAGAGGTAAGAAGGCCCGGGGCGCCTGCCACGAGGTGGCACTGACACCACACACTGACCTGCGCGGCTGCCGTGCCGCAGGGAAGCAACACAGCAGGGCCAGAGCCCCAAGGCAGCCAGGGGAACCAGGGAGAGCCAGGCAGGCTTGTGGCCAGCCCCACTTTGGCCAGACGGAAGGGTGACAGCTGAGTCTGTCTCTATCCGATCACACAGCCCATCACCATGACCTCTGGGCTGCCCAGGAGAAATGGTCACTGGTGACTGGACACCTGTGGGCAGAGCAGGCATGTGGTGGTGGGGCAACCAGAGGCACAGAGAGCTGCTACTCCATTGCCTAACAGCAATGAGCACCTCGACCATTGCCCTGCACCCTTGAGCAGCCCATTCCCAGTGGCATCCATTCCCAGGCCTCCCTGGGCCTTCTCCGGGATATAGACCTGCCAGCCAGTACCTCCCTTCTCCATCCCTTCCCTGTCAACCTCTACCAGAAAGGAAAATACTGTGCTACCCACCAAGCTCCCCAGGTGGAAAAGGTCCAGGGCTTAGAGAAGGGGCTGGCCGGCTCACTGTGCGATGCTGTCAGGGGACCGCAGCCTTCCTGATGCTGCTCATCAGCATCCCTCCCTAATTGCTACCCATTGCCTAATGACAGTAATTAGGAAGAGCGAAGCTGCCTGGGGACTGGAAGCGCTGACGGAGTTGGGGGAGACAGATGGTGTTCGCACTTAAAGAAAGATTTTAAAAAAACAACAAAAAAATTCCACTCAGCTTCGATCAGCCTCCTTTTCCTTTGCTTAGTGTCAGGATCACTTTGGACCACAGGCACACTAGGGAGACGCTGAGATGTTGCACTGATCATTTCCAAACACAATATCTGCACACACATGCGCAGCATCTCTGGTATTTTAGAGTGCCGAGGGAGCTGTGGGAGGGGGCACAGTGCCTGCCTGGTTAGCCGGCATGGAGGGGGTTTCCTCACTGCCTTGTGGGCTGATGCTCTCTCCTGGGGCCGCCCCCGCAGCACCCGACTTTGCTGGCTGTGATCAGCGAGCAGTTTCCCAGGGGTGTAAGGTGAGGGAACAGCCCAAAACCACCTGAGGGGCTGTGGTGAGCAGGCAGAAACTCTCCTGGCAGAAAGCACTGGCCAAGGGACAGCCCCACATTCTCCCCATCACAGTGGAATGAAGACACCACACTAGGCTTTCCGGGGAGCATCCAAAAACAGGGGGACCACAGTGGTTGGACAGGGACTGTGATGAGCTCAGATTCACCTCCCTGGAGAAACCCCACCTGCAGAAAACCCCCTCCAAATCCTTTCACACAGCCCTTTCCCTGAGCCCTGGGGTGACACCACCTGCCTCCAGAGCTACCTGCCAGATTGCAGGTGCACCTGGGCAGGGGGAGTGCACTGGGATATGAGGGAAACCCCCTTCCTGCCCCTTAGCAGCTGCCCCAAGTGTGCTCAGGGTGCCCAGGCCTTTGTTCCCCATAGCACCCTGGGGTGCAGGGACAGGGATACGCTAGGCAGGGAGGATGCTCAACCTCATGGAAGAGGATGCTCATCCCTGTGGCATCAGCCTGGCACCGTTCAGGGGATGCTCCAAGAAAAGGCCCCGAGGCAGGCATAGGGCAAACCTGCACATCCCCTGGGCTTTGGCAGGGGTAACTTCCCCCTCTCCCACAGCATGTGGGGTCATTTTAAACCTGCTCGTCATCCTGGTCACGGCTAGCAAGGCAAGTGAAGCCTTGCCGAGTGACACAAACCTCATGTGACACAAACCTCATGTGACACCTGAAGTGATCGCTGACGACAGGCAGATTGTGCGGGGAGAGCCTCTGCACTCCTATTGAGGTGCTGCTGTGACACGAATCCCCCACTCCCAGTGACGCCTCCAAGGAATGCAGGGCTCTCCTACCACTGGGAAGTTGGCATTCCCAAAGGGCTGTGGAAGTGGACATGGGATGTGGAAGATCCCCCCAAAAGTAAGGGTCCACTTTTGGACCCCCCCCAAAAGGATCGGCTGGGCAGCAAGTTGGCTGGTGCCAGAGCTAGAGTACATGGTGCAGCCTGCCCTACTCCAAGCCTGCACTGCATCCTCCCCTCTCTCCTGCTTTATGTTATTTCCTCTTTTTTTCCCTCTTTTCCTGAGCGTGCGGCTGTGATGAGAAGCAAGGGTGCAGCCAGAGGGCTGCAGAGGGAGGAGATCACCAGCAGTGGGGTGCTATGGGGACGAAGTCCCATGTCCTTCATCTGCTGTCTCCAGTGTCGGCTGGCCACAGCTCACTGGCTGCCGGCAGGAGCTATTCTGAGCCTGGATCAATGGGCAAGCGCAGGGGTTTGGGTGACAGCCACGGGAGGCATGTTGCGAGGAGGGCTGCAGGCAGGGAAGAGCAGGTGGGATTTTTCAGGAGATTCCCCCATCTTCCCCCCTCCACTCTGCTGTCCTGTAAGGTTTCAATGATGCAGATGTCTTTCTCATTTCCTTCCCTATGGGGGTTGCAGTCTGACTGGGTCCCACTACCCAGATGTCGCTTCCTGATTTGAGAAGTACCGGCATTTTGTGGAGTGGCAAAACTCCAAGATGAAGGCACCTGCAGCCAAAAACTGTGGCCAAGATTGAGCTCAGGATGGCAATTTAAATAGGGGTTTACAATGGGGGTGACACACAAAAGATCATCTTCCTCCTCCGCCAAAAATAATTGCCATTCTTATTCTGTGACAATAATAATATTTTTGGTAACGCTGTTAATTCTTTCTGAAGTTAGGATAATTTTAAAGCTGTTGCTTTAAATGCAGTACTGCCAAAGTTTTTGGATAATTGT
The DNA here is from genome assembly GCA_013400975.1 of Atrichornis clamosus. Classification (NCBI taxonomy): domain Eukaryota; kingdom Metazoa; phylum Chordata; class Aves; order Passeriformes; family Menuridae; genus Atrichornis; species Atrichornis clamosus. The sequence goes on along the minus strand of WBMZ01000610.1, from coordinate 757 downwards.
TAAAATTTTTTAATGCTGTTTTCCCTAAGAAGTTTACCTTCTCCATTAGCATCCCCAGTGCTGTCTGTCCCCAGTTTTACTATTAGCAAATTTGCAGAAGAAACCAAGTTGAGGGGGGAGTGTCAATCTGCTGGAGAGTAGGAGGGCTCTTTAGAGGGGTCTGAACAGGCTGGATAGATAGACCAAATGACCAAATCCAACAATATGAGGTTTAACAAGACCAAGTGCCAGGTCCTGCACTACGACCACAACAACCCCCTGCAGCACTACAGGTTGAGGACACAGTGACTGGACAGCAGCCAGGCAGAAAGGGACCTGGGCATACCGATTGATGGCAGACTGAACATGAGCCAGCATGTGCCCAGTGGCCAGGAAGGCCTATGGCATCCTGGTCTGCATCAGGAATAGTGTGGCCAGCAGGACTAAGGAAGTGATTGTCCCTCTGTACTTGGCACTGGTTAGGCCGTAGCTTGAGTGCTGTGTCCGGTTCTGGGCCCCTCAATTTAGGAAGGATGGTGAGATGTTGGAGCGTGTCCAGAGAAGGGCAACAAGGCTGGTGAGGGGGCTGGAGCACAAGTCCTGTGAGGAGCAGCTGAGGGAGTTGGGGATATTTAGCCTGGAGAGGAGGAGGCTCAGGGGAGACCTTATCTCTCTCTACAACTGCCTGAAAGGAGGCAGGTGAGGGTTGATCTTTTCCCCAGGCAACAAGTGACAAGACAAGAGGACACAGTCATAAGCTTCACCAGGGGAGGCTTAG
>WBMZ01000609.1:0-33201 GCA_013400975.1 Atrichornis clamosus | reverse complement strand
TCCTCCTCCTCCTCCTTCTTCCCGGGTAGGAAAGTTTCAGCGCCGATCGCGGAGCAACAACCGGGCCGGGCTTTTGGCAGCCTGGCCCCGTCGGTACGGCAGCTTTCGCTTCGTTTTACCGAGCCGGAGCCGACGGGCCCGGTTCATGCCGGGGCTCAGCCGCCGTCCCCGGCTCCACCGCCGCCCCCGCCGCCGCCGCCGTCGCCGCCGGGCCCGGGGTTAAACGCGGAGCCGCCGCGCTGGCCCAGCGTCCCGGCGATGCGGAAACTCTTCGGGGAAAGCTGCCGGCAGCCGACGGGGGCGACCGGGAATGGGATGGGGAACGGGAGCGGGAGTGGGAGCGGGAGCGCTCGCGGAGCTCCCCCGCCGCCTCCGCCCCGCAGCCGCGTCCCGCACCCGGCGCTCCGCTCTCCCCGCGGAGCTCCGCCGGAGCCCGGCCCGCATTCCTGGCATAACTCGACTCGACCGCAACCACCCTCCTCCTCCCCATCGCCCCGCTCCAACGGGGAGGATGAAGCCACGGCGGCCCGTTCTCCCCGCGCTTCATCGGGCAGCGAAGGCGAAGGGCAGAGCGGTGCCCACCGGCCCCGTGCCGCACGGAAGAAGAAGGAGGGCACGGCGGATGGCGATGCCGAGGCCGAAGGCTGCACTAGGGTGATCCCCCGCCATCCGCTGCCCATGGTGGCCCGTGTCTCCAAGGTGAACATCCTGCCCTTCGGCAGCCCCGGCGGGTCACGGAGCAGCAGTCGTTATTCCAGCACAGAGACGCTGAAGGAAGAGGAGCAGTTTGGGATCTGTTGGCCCAGCCAAGGACGGACTCTCCAGGCAGGTTACGGTATCTATCGATCGCCCAGTTTTGGGACCAGTGACGGCTTGGCATGGGGACAGCCGGCGGTCCGTGTCCGCCCCAAGCTGCCCCACAGCGTGGCCAAGGCAAAACCGGACTATGGGAGCGAGGGCCTGCACCAGCCAGGGCTGGAAGGGGAGCGAGCCAAGCACCGCAAGTCCTTGTCCAACCCCGACATTGCCACCGAAACCCTGACACTTCTCAGCTTCCTCAAATCGGACCTCTCAGAGCTGAAGGTGAAGAAGAAAGGGGTGAGGATCGGCCTAGATGTGGGCTCCGACGGATGCTCCAGCACTGCCAGCCCCTCCCCAGGCAGCTGTGGTGCCACCCATCCCCAGAACCGCTGGGCGCCGGGCGAGCGGCCAACGCTCAAGGACCTAACGGCCACTTTGCGTCGCGCCAAGTCCTTCACCTGCTCCGAAAAATCAGGGACGCGGCGGCTTTTCCTACAGAGCACCATGAAGCAGAGCTCCTCCGAGCTCCTCCTGGCCACTACTGACAGCCAGGACCGGGGGGCTTCGGATGGGGGACAGCAGGGGCACGAGGATGCTCTCCCAATGGTCATCCAGGACCAGTACATCCAGGAGGCGAGGCAGGTCTTTGAGAAGATCAGCAGGATGGGTTCCCAGCAGGATTACGGCTTTGCTGCCGAACAGAAGGACAGCGGAGGTGTGGAGGGCGCTGAGATGGTGGCACCGATGGGGATGACGGACGCAACCCTTCAGGGACAGGTGGAGAGCACACGGTGTTTGAAGGAAGTGGAGTCAGAGGAGAACCTCGCTGGCAGTAAATCTGTGGAGGAGCTGTCGGGTCATGAGTCGAGTGTGACGGACGAGGGCATCGTCACGGAGCCAGAGCCCGTGGGGATGCCCTTCCAAGACCTGCATGAAGCTGTGGACGCCTGGATGCTGCCCAATGCTGGGCCGGCAGCCGGTGACTCCGAAATGCCACTGCCTGTTCACCCGACGGTGGCAGCGGTTGAAGACCTTCCAGCTGGCAAATCCGAGACGCCGAGCACCCCCGGCAGCCTGCGGCGCCGACGTAAGTTCCCGTCAGCAGGTGCCAACGGGATGGAGGGTGGCAGCGAGGGTGGCATCGAGCCCTACCGCTCCCTGAGCGACCCCATGCCTCACCGGAGATGCTCGGTGGCGGAGGAGGCGAAGAATTTCTCCGTCGACAGCAACCTCCTGGGCTCGCTGAGCGCCAAAGCGGGCATCCCCCAGCCCGCCGCCATGGCGGGCAGCGCAGGCAGCGCGGGCAGCGACCTGTCCCTCGGCAGCGATGGGCCCCGCGACTACAGCAGCCTCATCCGAACCATCGTCAGCCAGCCCGGCGCCATGGCCAAGCTGGGCGATGACAAGGGCAATGGCAAGACCATCAAGAAGAAGTCGCTGAGTGACCCCAGCCGCCGCGGCGAGCTGTCGGCCGGCGCCTTCGAGGGTCCCAGCGAGGCCATCAGCGAGCTGGAGCCCAGCATCCCCCCGTCCAGCAGCGAGCCCATCCTCTCGGCACAACCAGCAGCACCCGGCACCGGCCGCGGCTACGGCTTTGACCCCAAGCTGGCCGATGTGCTGTCCCCTCGCATCGCCCGGCGCAGCTCCAAGAAACGCTCCAACCGCGTGGCCCACCAGGAGAACCAGCCGCCCCCGGCGCCTGCCGTCCTCGCCAAGAGCCGCCCGGCCACCAAGCACGTCCGTCACACCAGCGAGCCCTCCACCTTTGTCCCCATCACCGTCCCCGAGCCACTCGTCCCCTCCGGCCACCACAGCCACCTCCCTGCACCGGCTGCAAGCCACTCACCTGGAAAACCCTTCCCGACCCTCCAGCCCCCTTCGCTGGAGGATGTCACCAAGCGGTACATGCTGGCCCTCAACTCAGGTGACACGTCCCCCAGTCCCGGGGATGGACCCCGCTCTCCACCCGCTGCCCCACCGCCCCGGCTGCCCCGGTGCTCGCGGCTGCCCGACGAACACGGCCCCAGGACCAAGCCACAGGTGGTAAGTGCCCATCCATCCTAAAAACACCTTTGTTTCACCAGGTGTGTGACCCCTCCAAAGTATTGGTGGCTTTGGGGGTGCGTCATGTGTCCCATGTGTTGGACAAGTTCCCATCTGTGGATGCGCTGCTGGATGGCCAAGAGCCTTCCCAGCCCTTTCTGGTGGTCCACAGGGGATGAGCTCGTTTCCTGGAGCAGCCTCCCTGATAAAAAGGCAATTTTTGGATGGGAAGATGCAGTTTTCAGGTTAAATAGCACCAACTTCTGGTGGAAGAGGGTTTCATGAATATATATATAAAATATGTTATGTTTATGTATAACATTTCTTAGTTATGCTATATAAGGTCCTCATAAATTGTCCATCCCTGAGATGCTGAACCAAAAATTGCCTTTTCCTTGGCTGGGAAGTCTTAAACAATCCTTCTGCTTGGGGTTCCCCATGTCATATCCCCTATTGAGCAAATCCACATTTTGCTCCCCCAAAAACCGCCATCTCTCCACTTGGAATCATGAGCATTGCCGTGCTGGTGGGTGGGAAAAAAGGGGAAAAATATTCTTTTGTGTGCACTAAATATTTGATCAATAGGTAAGGTTTTATCCTGTCTGGGGAAGAATTGATGCAGTTTGGGGCACGTAAAGGTGCTTTGCTGGCCCTGAGGTGCAGTTGGGATCTTTCCTGGGATGAGTTTTTGGCACTGCTGACCCCTTGGCTGTTGTTTGAACATGGACTTGGGTTCCCATCACTCTGGGTGTTTGTGCCGGGAAGGACTTGGAAGCATCACCTCCTCCTGCGGCACAGCAGTGCCAGCACCCACGGGGCTTTTAATATCTCTGGGAGAAGCCCAGAAATACCCATTCCCGTGGGGGAATTGCCGTGAGCTCGCAGGAATGATGCTGGCAGGGCTCTCTCCCCCTGCTCCGATGCCGATTTCAGAGGATGGGCTGGACCATTCCCTTCCAACAGGCGCTGCAGCCAAGCGTGAAGTCCCCGGGGCTGAGCCCAGCCTGTAACCCTTGCTGGCCGGGCAGAGCCACATGGAGCAAGGCTGTTCTTCTTAGGATACTCCCAAAATCCAGGTCCCTGCAGCATCTTCCCCCAAGATACTCTCTTGGGGTCTGGCATCGCTGCAGCATCCTCCTCACAGGATATTCTTATGGAATCCAGCAGCCCTGCAGCATCATCCCCCCAGGATGTTCTCCTGGGCTCTGGTATGCCCACAGCATCATTCCCCCAAGATATTTTCTTGGAATCCATCATCTCTGCAGCATCATTCCCTTCAGAGATATTCTCCAGGGATTCCTGCTCTCCATCCAACTCCTTCTTCTGTTGTTTTCCCCACTGCCAGACAACAGCCATTGGTATCTGAGAACTGGGAGCTTTTGGCTCCTGCATAAAACATCCTTGGGGATATTTGGGGTGAATTTGGCAACCTGTTTTGCCTGCTGTAACAGTTTAGATGTTTGTGTTCTCCAGTCTTGGGATGAAAAGTGTTACTGAACCATTGAGCGTTATAATTAAAACGGGTAATGAGGAACTGGTGTCCTGGTACCACCTTGGGGACATTGGCAGGTCCCCAGGATGAGGCAGTGCACCCAGTGGCATTTCTAAATAATTAATATGTTTAGTTTATATAATATATGGTTTATTTTAATAATTTATAAAGAGATCTTTCTTACTTAGGCAGCTCCCATGGCCAGTGCCTACCCCATGCTGGCCCTGATACCAGGGATGCTCTGCTGACCCCACACCCCGATACACCCCCTACCCCACTCTGATCCCAACTTTGGGATCACTTTGGGTGGATTTTTACCACCTGGGAGCATGAGGATGCTGCTCCTCACCTTGCTTGAACCCTCTGGCCTCAGAGGAGAGGGTGCGAATTTTCCCTTTTAAGGGCAACGCCACCGCTGTATCTTCAAATCTCTCTCCTGCTTTGGGATTTCTTTGTGTTCCAGCCATAACCTAAGTGAAACCAGGATTTTTATTTCTCTCTTTGATTTATTAGATAGTGGAGCTGGGATGTTTTATTTCAGATGGCACCAGCTTTGCCTGGGGGGGCAGAGGAGGACCGAGCCCTGCAAGGCAGTTGCTTTAATTATAAATGAGAGCACCGAGGACCGGATATAACTTGGCGCTGGGATGGCTGGCTGGGAACAGGGATTTATGTGCTCCCTGACCGACAGAGAAGAAATAAGCTTTATTTTTTACTTTTTGATTTTTTTCTCCTCCCTAACTCAATGGAAAGGGCCAGCGTCATGAGGTCAGGAGTCTGCGTGGGGAAATGGTCATCACTGCTTGGGAATTTTGGGGGATGGACGCATCCATCCCATATCATGGTGATGGTCTGTCCATCCTGGTGTCCATCTCCAGCAGCCTATACTGGGAAGGGATTAATAATGGGATCTGGCACCTGTGTGGTGATGCTGCCCCAGAATATTCTCTGCCGAGGTCTTGCACCCCCAAGATAGTCTCTTGGGGTCGAGTATTCCTGCAGTATCATTCCTGTATGGGGTATGAATGCAGTATGCATTCCCCTGGGGACCAGCATCCCTGCAGCATCTTTCCCCCCAGGATATTTTCCCAGCCCCCGTGGTTTGGTGGTGGCTGTGGCAGAGGTGACCCCCGGCCGTTTGCCGGGTCCGGCCGCCCGGCACGTCCCGGCAGAGAGGCAGCGTGCCATTCTCCCTCGGTGGCAGCACTGTTTGTCCTGGCTGCTTTCCAGCAATTCTCCGTGGGGCTGGAGCCATCCAAACCATCCTGGGTGCAGAACTCCTTCACCCCGTGCCTGGTGAGGGCACCAGGCTTTTAATTCCCCAGGGGTCGTTAGCGGCACGTCCTGCTCCGGTGGATCCCGTGGGAGTAAAAAAACCCCAAACCTCAAGATAGAAACTTTCTCCTGCCTCCAGCATCCCAAAAGCTGCTGGAATGGGCAGCACACACACATGCACACACAAGCGCAGAGTGTACCCCCGTGTGCAGCCCCACACATCCTAGCACTAAGCAAGGATACATTTAGAATGCATTTGGGGTGGATTTGGGGTCCATTTGCTGCTCAGTGAAGGTACGAGTGGGGTGCCAGACTGGCAACCCCTTGGATCTTTCTTCCCCCCGTGGCTGAATCCGTGTGGGGATGGATCATGAGGTATGTTCGCTGTCAGGCTGTGTTTGTTGACTTAGCAGCGGTTGCATTAAACAGGAAAATATTGATTTAAATATAGCACCTCGCGGGAGCACGGGGGTCGTGGGAAGCGGCCCCGGCCGCTGCCTTCTCCACCTGCTGCTCCCCGAGCGGGGCGGCCGCACCCCGGAAAAGTCATCAGGGATGGAGGGGGATCCCAGAGGGAAACGTCGGGGTCACGTTCCCAGGGACGCTTGCGTAAACCACCCCCTTTCCTCCCGAGCATCCTCCCTCCGAGCTCATCCCTGAGCCTCCAGAAGCTCGTCCTTGCTGTGGGGCCGGCTCAAAGGCCAGATCTGTGCACTGGCCACGTATTCCTAAAGTCTGACACCTCTGGACCTACTTATCCCTTTCCTTAAATCTCTGTAGAAACCAGGTTTTGGGCTGCAGCTGTCTAATTTTTTGGTGTTACTGGAAACCTGTAATTAAAGCAGATGCGGGGGAAAGGTGGGAATGGGTAAATCTTGGCTTTCCTCCTCCAGTGCCTGCACCAATGGTTTGCCCGGGTTTTGGGCCTGTGGATCCACCATGGTCAGCAAAAATGCTGGCCTGGGGGGAAACTGAGGCACGCAGGCAGCCCCCGCTGCCCTTCAGAGGGTGGGATGTGGGATGGAGCGTGGAGAAGTTGGCTGGAATCAGGTGATGCTGCCTGTCAGTGGCATGGGCTGACCCTGGGACCACTGGCATGGGGCCGGGCAACGTGGCCAAGGGGGTGAACCAGCCCAGATCCCCTTAGTTCTGCCCATTTTTGTCTCTTTCCTTTCCTGGTGCCAGAATTTCTTATCTTTGCCCATTTTTCACTCTTTCCTTCCCTGGTGCCAGAATCCCTTATCTTTGCCCATTTTTTACTCCTTCCTTCCCTGGTGCCAAAATCCTCTTAAGTCTGCCCATTTTTGCCTCTTTTCTTTCCCTGGTGCCAAAGTCCCCTAAACTCTGCCCAATTTTTACTCTTCCCTGGTGCCAAAATCCCCTTATCTCTGCCCACGTCTATCCCTTTCTTTCCCGGATGCCAAAATTCCCTTAACTCTGCCCATTTTTGCCCCTTCCCCGCTGCCAGGGCTTTGAACAGGGCTCCTTTGTCCCTTGTCTCACCACTTTAATTAAAAGCCTCTAATTAATCAAGCAGCAAGCTCCACCAGAGGGGATGATCCACGTGGGATATGCGTCCTTTGAGCCCAGACATCCCAGGGCAGCCCTGAGGTGATGGTGTGGGGCAGGATCCAGCCTTGGAGCGAGGGGGTTAGCGCTGGGCTGAGCTGGTGCTGGGGGCTGGCCTTGGCCCGTGGCTGCCTATCCAAAGGTCAGGCTCTTGGCAGGATCCAGGGGATGCAGCGAGGGTGGGAGGCTGGAATGGGCTCGGCATGAGCTCGGCTTCCAGCCTCTGGAGAGACGCACAGTCCTGCATCCGGGGTGCAGCAGGAGCTGCCTGCTGCTGGGCTGGGTGTGAAGGGATGCACAGGGAGGTGCCTGGTTCTGGAGCACGTGCATCCAGGAAAATCCCTGGAGCTGGCGTGCATGTGCATCCCTGCACAGGGAGCCCTGGAGTGCAGGGTACATGCACAGGGGATGTGGAGAGGTTCTGGTCCAGGGATACACATATGGGAGGTCTCGACACGTCCCTGGTGCAGGGATACACATATGGGAGGTCTCGACACGTCCCTGGTGCAGGGATACACATATGGGAGGTCTCGACACGTCCCTGGTGCAGGGATACACATATGGGAGGTCTCGACACGTCCCTGGTGCAGGGATACACATATGGGAGGTCTCGACACGTCCCTGGTGCAGGGATACACATATGGGAGGTCTCGACACGTCCCTGGTGCAGGGATACACATATGGGAGGTCTCGACACGTCCCTGGTGCAGGGATACACATATGGGAGGTCTCGACACGTCCCTGGTGCAGGGATACACATATGGGAGGTCTCGACACGTCCCTGGTGCAGGGATACACATATGGGAGGTATGGAGAGGTCCCTGGGGCAGGGATACACATGTGGGAGGAAGGGAGAGGTTCTGGTGCAGGGATACACCTGTGGGAGTATGGAGAGGTCTCTGGTGCTGGGCTGTACATGNCTGGGCTGTACATGCAGGGATGCACAGGGAGATCCCTGGTGCTGGGATATATTCCCAGGGATGCACAGGGAGATTCCCTGGTGCTGGGATATATTCCCAGGGATGCACAGGGAGATTCCCTGGTGCTGGGATATATTCCCAGGGATGCACAGGGAGGTCCCTGCTCCTGGTGCACGGGAATGCAGGAATGCATGAAGAGATCACGTGCAGGGATGAGCAGGGGGGCAGTAGTGCCACCTGTATCCCTGCGTGGGAAGCTCCCAGGTGCCGGGGTGCAGGGATAGATCCAGGTGTTGCTCCCGGTGCACACACCCAGTGATGCACAGGGAAGGTTCAGGATGGACATCCCCATGTGTACATTGCTCTGCATTTCTGGGCAGCCTGCCTGCACCCTGCCTGCATCCCTGCACAGATGCCTGGGCTTTTCCATGGAAAATGGGAGGAGGTGGCCTTGATTTCCCATCTGCTCCTGCCAGAGAAGCAGCAGGTCAGGATCTCTTGGGGTGTGCATTGCTGGTAACCTCCTGCCCAACTCAGCTGGCATGGAAGCTCAAAGCTTCCCAGGGCTTGTTGCTGCAGCCTTAATCCATCTTTGCAAGGGTTGTGGGATCCCTGGAAGTGTTCAAGGCCAGACTGGATGGGCCTTGAAGCAACCTGGTCTAGTGGGAGGTCTCCCTACCCATGGCAGGGGGTTGGAAAAAGATGAACTTATAGTCCTTTCCAGTTCAGACCGTTCTGTGGTTCTCTGATTCTATGATTTAGAGCCTTTCCCAGGGGTATTTCTGAAGTGGGAGGTTTTCCCTGGATGTTGACTCCTGTGAGATGGGAGTGTCCAGAGAGGGGATGTGCTGAGGTCTCCCCTTGCTGTGAGTTCCTTGCTGAGCTCCCTCGCCTGGTCAGGACAGGTCCTGTGGGGCATCCCACAGCTCCAGAGCTGCAGCAGGGACCCCTCCTAAATCCAGGATGGAGGAAGTGGTGCCATCACACCACGGGAAGGTGCAGCAAGGCAGCACTGGGGTGGAAATGATGGTGGAAATGCCCTGGAAAATGGGCTACCCATGGCACATCCTCCCATTCATCCCTCCATCCATCCATCCCTCCATCCATCCATCTGCTTTGCTCATCCATTCACCTCCATCCACCTCCTCCCATCTCCAACAGCCTTCATCCATGTCCACGCTCCCATCCAGCCATCCCACTCCACCTATCTGCCTCCACCCATTCCCACCACCCATCCAAGGCAGCAGTCCCCACATGCTACCCAGGCTTGATTTTCCAAGTGAACATGGTCCATCTTCCAGGATGTCTCCTCCTGCAGGCATCAAGCCTGGCTTGCACAGACAGAACCCACTCAGACAAATAGGTTGCCATTTCCACCGTGGTGTTTCCAGGCCAGGATGTGTCCAGAGAAGAAAAATCAGCCACTTCCACCCCCTCTCCCTCAACGTGGCTCTTTTTAAAGCTCTGATGGTTGGTCCCGGTGGGGCTGTTTCTCCGGACTCCCTTGGTTTCCATGGAGAGGATGAGTGAGGAATTTCAAAGGGAATGGCTCCAGTAAATGAACTCTTCTCTAAAAATAGTGTGTTTGCTTTTGGTTCTTTGGGAACTGTGGCCCGGCCAATGGGAGGGAGAACGAAAATCAGCATCTGGGTAAAAATATTCCAGTAACTCACTCCTTGTGCAAACTCCCATTGGAGCTGCTCAGCTTCCGGGGGCCTGGAGGCTGGTCCCAGTCTGCCCGGTTCCTGCCCTCGTGCCCACCATTCCTGGGTGCAGGTGGGGGCTGTCCCCAGGCCGTGTGCTCCCCTCTACCTTGTGTAGGATATTTTAAGTTCTTGATCTGAGCAGTGGAAGAGTTCATGGAAGCAACATGGGGGGCTTGTGTGACCCCCATGTCCTGCGTTGTCCCAGAGACCTCGGGATGTCCCTTTTTGGGAACCAGGGGATGGCCACTACCACCTTCTGCCCCACCAGTGACATCCAGGACACCAATGAACCCCACCCGGACATCCCTGCATGGATGTGCTGGGAAAAGGACATCTGTGGTAGTATCCAGCACCAGGTTTCCTCTGGAGGAGTCACCATCCCAATGAGGGGACAACACCACCAGGTCCCCCCTGCAGGAGTCACCATCCCGACGAGGGGATGGCCAGCACCGTGTTCCCCCTGGAGAAGGCACCACCCTGCAGTGGGGACACCAACATCCCTGCTTAGTTCCTGGGGCTGGAGAACCTTTCCTCGGTGGTGCCGTGGAGTTGCTATTTGTGACTGCCTGTTCCCGAGCCCTCCGATACTCTCCAAAAAAAACAAAAAGGGAGTTGTTTGCATGGGAAGATTGGCATCTCCGAGCCTGGGATATGGTTTCCTGCTTTTTTTAGCTGGAGTAGCAGCAGACTCGTCGGCCTGCCCTGATTTGGCATCCTTCTTCTTGCTTTTTTTTTTTTGGAAGAGTTTCATCCTGACCCCTCGGCAGAAACACCGTCGCTAGCGGTAGGGGATCGGGTTTGGTCCTTCTGGTTGTTTTTTGGCTTGCCCAAAAGCCCGGTGAGATGGGATGTAGATGGCTCAGAGCCTCAGTGAGCGGAGAGGGAGCTCGTCCCTTGATCGTCCGAGCCTGGCGCAGGTCAGTGGATGTGGGACCCCCCCTTTCCCACCCCCCACCCCCAGCCCAGCGTGCTGCCGTGACAGGGACAGGCCAGGGCAGCTGTCACCTCTCGCCTTGACGTGATGTGACGTGGGATGTGGGCGTTCCTGGCGAGGTCTCTGGTTCCCCCCGCTCCCCAGATCCCTGCTGTCCCGATTCCAGCAGCGTGAGGGGGCCCACGGAGCACTGGGCGCTGGAAGTCTGTGGGGCACAGCTGGGGATGAAGGCTGGTGGTTGCACCTCTGCTGCTGCCAAGGGCGTGGATGCAGGCAGGAGGGATGGGAGAAGTCCTGGGCAGGAGTGCCACATGGGATGATCAGGACTCCTGCGCCCTCCATCAGCTCCTGGCTATCTGGTAGCTCCCGGGTGTCCATCAGCTCTGGGGTGCTTGTGGATTTGTGGGGGCTCACAGGCTCCTACTACCTGTTTGATCCCAAGAATCCATCTCTCAGCTCCTGGCTGTCTGCCAGCTGCTGGCTGCTGGAGCATTTCTGAGTGCCCATGGACTCCTGACACTGGTTGGCTCCTGGGGGTCTGTCAGTTCCTGGGGGTCTGACATCTTGTGGTTACTTGTGGATTTGTGAGTGTCCATGGACTCCTAGGAATCCATCAGCTCCTGCATCCCCATCTGCTCTGGGTGCCCACTGGCTTCTGGGTGTCCATGGACTCCTGGGTACCTGTTGGATGCTGGCCAACCATCAGTTCTTGGGTGCCCTTGGATCCTGGATGCCCATAAGCTTGTGAGTGTCTCTTGGCTCCTGGGTGTCCATCAGCTCTTTTGTGCTTGTGGAATCATGGATGCCCAGAGTCTCTGTTGGGTCCTGGGCATCCATCAGCTCCTGGGTACCCAGGGAATGCCCACTGGCTTCTGAGTGCCCATGGAATCCTGGATATCTGGTGACTCTCGGGTGCCCAGCAGGACCTTGATGTTGCCAGACCCTGGTGCCCAGCAGCTCCTGGATGTCTGTAGACTCCAGGGTAGCTCCTGAGCAACCATCAGCTTCTGAGCATCCATCGTCTCTTGGGTGCCCTTTGACTCCTGGATACCTCTTGGCTTTGAGTGTGCTTGGAATTCTGGCTCCACTTGGGGACCTGGATGCCCAGCAGTTCCTGGGTGCCCAGTGCCTCCTGGTGCCCATCAGCTCCTGATCCCCATCACCTCCTGGTGCCCAGTGGCTCGTGGTGCCCAGGCTGGCTCCCTCCTGGTTATCCCAGGACTTCTGGCTCCATTCCATCAGGCATCCAGGGCACCTCCCACCCACCTGTGCCAGGCTGGCATCCAGCAGCAATGCCAAGGGGTGCCAGCATCGGGCACCCTCCTCCCTGCCTTCCTTGTCCCCCAAAATCCCAATAACTGTTGCTTTTGGGGTGCTGTGGGATGTGGGGTGAGGCTTGTACCGGCAGCAGCGGATGCTGGTGGGGGGTCCAGGGATGCCGGTCAGGGAAGGAGGGGGCACTGCTCCTCTCCCAGTGGGTGTGGGGCCAAGCCCACTGGGAGGCCATGGAGAAGGAGCAGGGGGAGGGAAGAAGAGCTGGGCTGACCTCAGCATCTGGAAAGCTGCGCTCTTGGGCCGTGGCCTGCGTGCCGAAAACCGGAGGCAAAAAAAACCTTCCATATTTGGTGAAAGTTACTCCAGGACTCGGCAAAGGCTGCCTGCAAACGGGAGGCCCCCAGCTGTGCCCGGGACCACTGGTCCTGCAAGGGCTCTGCAAACGTGCCAGGGGATGGATGGTAATTGGGGAGGGTTAAGTTGAGGGGAGCATCTCAGTTCGGGTGGGAAGGGGGGCATGGAGTGAGGGGGATCCATGGGATGCTGGCAGCAGTGCAGGGAGGATGTCTGGACATGCACCAGCACAGCCCTGAGCCTCGTATTTTGGTGGAGGAGAGAACCCCTCTCGCCCCAGTGCTGGTGATGCACACCCCGATTCCAAGTGAAAATCCCATGGGAAAAGCCTCACCGTGCATTTAGAGGAGGAATTTTTGTTACTTTGGGAAATGATTTTCCTACAGTCTCCCTGTTCCCTGTCCCACGGGCACCGCTCCCAGCGCTGCTGCTCTCCTGGACAGCACCGGGATGCCCAGCATCTGTCCACCCTGCCCTGAAAAAATTGCCCCAACTCCTTTATTTTTTATTCCCGTCTTTTTCTCACACTTTAAAAGCAGAATTGCAGCCAGGCCGTGTCCTCCCGGGATGAATCACCGCAGCCAGGAAGTCAAAGAAGGGAAAACGACTGAATTCCCGTGCACTCGCTTGGGGCTGAAGCTGCCCTGCTCCTCCTCCTCCTCCTCCTCCTCCTCCTCCTCCCCCTCCTCCTCCCTCCTCTTCCTCCCCATCCCGGAGGCAGCTGTGCTGCTGGGTTCCTCCATGGGAGCATCCCTGAACAAATCAATGCTCCTCTGTGAGCTGGGAGCCTGGGAAAAACCTCGGCCGAGGGAAAAGCAAACATCTCCAGCCCCAGGACTGCGAATAAACACGGGAATATTATTAGTAACCGGAGCGGAGCTGAATCAGAGCTGCTGATTTATGCTCTTATTTCCTTTCAAGAAGTTACTCTTCGGAGAGCTACTCAGACTTTTCTTACCCGTGGGAGAGCAGGGAGAGGCTGGGAAGGGAGGGGATGCAGCCCCGGATGTGATTCCGTACGGCGTCGGGCAGGCTCAGGCATGGCCTCTCTGCTGTGCCACAGGTCCTGCTGTTCCCATGGGAGCGATTTCCCTGGGACACGGAGCCTGGTGCTCGCAGGGATGGAGGGCGCTGGTATCCAGGGATGGGTTTACTGGCACCAGGGATGGAGGTGACTGGTACTTAGGGACGGCAGTGCCTGGTACGCCGGAGTGGAGGTAACTTCCCGGCGGGGAGGTGGATTGGCACCCAGGGATGGGCTGACGTGCCCCCAAAAGGTGACTGGTACCATGGAGCAGAGGTGAACGGTACCCAGGGGTGGCAGGGGCTGGCACCCAGCAAAGGTCCTCTCCTCGGAGGCTGCCACCTCCCCGTGGGGCACGGAGTGGTGTGGGACATGTGGCAGAGCATCACTGATCCCAAGGCAAAGGCTGCTTGGGTTTGAAAGCCCCACAAAACCCAATCAGATCTCTTGCTTGAAAACATCCCCAGAGGACAGAATGTGATTTTTTTTTCCCATGTGATTTCCTGCCAGACTGAGCGATTGAGGAAATACGGGATTGGATGGAATAGCACCATCCTGTTTTGGAGGATGGTGCCAGCCAGGGCTTTTCCAGCTCCACGAGCAACTTTTATGTGCCAGGGTGATGCTGTTTGTTGTGGAGGTGTTTCCTCATTGCGTTGGGATGGATGGAAGGGGATCCACTTTTGCTTCTGAGCGTTTTTTTTCCCGGGTTTTGGTAGACATAGAGCCATGGGTGTGTTAAAATTGTAAAGCCTGGGAATTCACCATACACTGTCCCTGTGGACCAGTGGCTCCCACTATGTCCCAGCTCCCTCTAGCGGGATCTACCCTGGGAACAAGCATACAGGGAAAAAAAGGTGCAGAAATTCCAGATTCGTTCAAACTGGGAATGGAGGCTTGAAGGAGGTGCCAAGATTCAGGTAGCTCCTAGCACAACCCTACTATGACACCCTAGAGAATCCCCTCCCCTCAGGAGCTGGCAGTGGGAATTAATTGTTATAATGGAAAAGCAACTTGTATTTATTTACTCTTAAAATTCTGGTGTGTTTCGGAGGGGCAGGAATAATTTTGCTTGAGGCAGGGTCAGCTCCTCCTTCAGCAGCTGTAGGAAAGTTGAACTGGGAAGGCCCTGAGCAGCAAATCCCACTCCCAACGTGGTCTAAAACACTCCATCTTTTTCCTAAATCTGGATCTCAGGGGCAAAATCACTGCTACGGGTGACAACTCATCACAGCGGTGAAAGGGAGAAACTCAGTGTGCTGTGGGTGTGGGAAGGGAATTTTGGGGTGAAACAGCCTCTGGGGATACAGAGATCCTCCTTCCCATGGGATGTGATCCATCCCAGCTGGGTGGTGACAGCGCGTGCAACACCCTCCCACACTGACCAAGATCCCAGGATTTGGGAGGGTGGGGGGAGTCCTCAGAGTGGCTGCAAACAGCATAATTGCATGCACTGACGTGTGCACGGCCTCGGCCTGGGCTGAAGGGCCAGAATTTGTGTGATGGCTGTGATTCCTCATGGAATGTACATTCCTACTCTCCCTTTGGCCTTTGTTTGTTTAAAAAATGAATGTTTTAGGACTTTCCTCCATCGATGCCTCTTTGTTTGCGGGGGTGGAGGCAGGACACAATATGCCATGGCCTTTTCCAAATATTTTAAGATGTTTTAAAATCCCTGGGGATGCCCAAGCTCCTCCTGCATTGATATTCCTGGGCAGGGAAAAGCAAAATGATGGATTTGCACCCTGAGCCTAATGAAAAAATAAAGCAAATCAAGATAGGAGAGTTCCCATCCTCCTTCAGGAGGCCAAGTGGGCTTGCATTTCCAATGCCAGAAGGAAGAGCTGTGGGAAGAGTCCTTCTCTCGTCCCCTCACCCCAGGTTTGGGGTGCTGCTGAATCGCCCCCCAAAGCCCCAGAGCCAGATCTGCTCCATCTTTGGGTTTTCAGGAACATTTTGCCACGCTGGCACAAGTCTTTGGGGTGGGGGATGAGCCCCTTGGCTCCATGCCCGCTTTTCCCAGGAGGGCTTGGGGTTTTGGGGGAGGAAACACCCAGGTTGGAAAAAAAACCCAAAACCAAGGGCTGGTCCGAAAGGAAATCTAAAGGTGTTTACAAAGAGCCGCGCTGCTAAAAATAACTGGCTCATATTTTAGACAGCCCTAAAAATAGGCAGCGCTGTTGGAGTGGCCAAACATTCCCAGGAATTTCCTGTGGGCTGCGGGCCGCTTGCAGGGGGGTCCGGGCTCGGCTCCGGAGTTTTCTTCCCTGGGTGATGGAGGGATGACCTCCATCGGGCCCCCGAAAGCACAGCGGGATTCAGCCTGGCGTCTTCCCTGTGCCAGGCAGGAACGGCCTTAACCCTTCTGCATCCATCCTTCCTCCCTTGTAACATCCGAAGGGATTGGCTGGCGTTGAGGGAGGTTTCCAAACCCACGGGAGGAAAGCTCAGCCTCACCAGTAGACGTGGGAGAATCTCCTTGCGGTACTCCCGCGGGAAGATGCTGACTTGGATGAAGGGATCGGTGCAAGGGTGGTGTTCGGGGAGCGGGAAGGGCGCTCCTGGGACGGAGGAATCCCCCTGCTCGCCCCGGGGACAGGCGATCCCGTGGGAGGGCTGGAGGGCGTTGCTGCAGGCGGGGCAGCCGGGCCACTGCGGCGTCACCACATCGCGGCCAGCTGCGGCTTCAGCCGGGCGGGGGCTGCGGCGGGAGTGGGGCCGGGGTGGCTACAGGAACGGGACTGGGGCTGCACACCAGATGGATCGGGGTTTGCGGTGCGGTTGGACCCAGTTTTGAATCCCTGGTGGGTCTGGGATTGCAATAAGAATGGGGTTGGGATGCAGCAGGAATGGTGTTGGGGTTGCAACTCAAATGGATCAGGGTTTGCAACCCAAATGAGCCCGGGATTGAAATGTGGATGGACCCAGTTTGCATCCCTGGTGAGTCTGGGATTGCAGCCCAGATGGATCAGGGATAGCAGTGCAGTTGGACCCAGGTTTGCATCCCTGGTGGGTCTGGAAACGCGACAGGAATGGGGTTGGCATTGCAACTCAGATGGATCAGGGATTGCAACCCAAATGAACCTGGGATTGCAATGTGGATGGACTCAGGTTTGTATCCCTGATGGGTTTGGGATTGCAACAGGAATGGGGTTGGGATTGTAACCCAGATGGATCTGGGGTTACAGCCCAAATGGGCCCAAAACTGCAACCCAGGTGGGTCCAGGATTCCCAGAGGAATGGTTCTGGAGTTGCACCCCACATAGGTCTGGCATTGCAATGCAGATGGACCCTGGTTTGCTTCCCTGTTGGGTTTGAGATTGCAACAGGAATAGGGTTGAGATTGCAAAAAGAATGGGATTGGGATTGCAATCCAAATGGATTGGGGATTGCAATGCAGTTGGACCCAGGTTTGCATCCCTGGTGGGTCTGTGATTGCAACCCAAATGGGTCTGGAATTGCAACAGGAATGGGTTTGGGATGACAGCCAGGTGGGCCTGGGATTGGAACACAAATGGCTCCAGGATTCCAACACAGATAGTCCCAGGGTTATAAACCAGGTAGGTCTGGGATTGCAAGCCAGAGGTGTTGCAGCCCAGTTGGGCCTGGATTCACAATCCAGGTGGATCTGGGATTGCCAGCCAGGGGAGTCTGCGATTACAACCCAAATGCACCCAGGATTTGCAAACAGAAGGGTGCAGGATTGGAATCCAAATGCACCCAGATTTGCAACCTGGTTCATTCTGGGGTTGAAACCCAGAAAGACCTGGGACTGCAAGTGAAATTAGTCTGGGATTGGAACCCAAATAAAACAGGGATTGCAAGAGAAATGGGTTTGGTATTGGATTCCAGAAGAGCCCAGGATTGTATCCCTTATGGGTCCTGGATTGCAATGCAGATATGCCCAGGATTGCAACTGAGATGGGTTTGGGATTGCAGCCCAAATGTGTCTGGGGTTACCACCAAAATGAATCTGGGATTGGAACTCAGAACAGCCTGGGATTTCAATCCAGATGGCTCTGGGATTGCAATGCAGAGGGATCCAAGGTTGCAACAAAAAAGGGTCTAGGATGGCAGCCTAAAGGGATCTGAGATTACACCAGAAGTGGGTCTGGGATTGGATCCCAGAAGAGCTCAGGATTGCAACCTGAACTGGTCTGGGATTGCAAGCCAAATCAACCAGGGATTCCAACAGCTGTGGGTCTGGGATGGCCGAGGCGCTGCTGTTGCAGGAGCAGGAGCGGCTGCCTTGCAAACAGCCTCGTTACCCGGTTGCAATTAGCTGTCCTGGTGCCCATCGTGCCCACGCTGGGTGCTGCAGGTCCCTGGTCCCAGTGCCAGGGTGGTGTGAAAGCTGCTGCAGCTCTCATTACATGCACTGAGGTGTCCGTTCTCTGCCATGCACCCTTCCCCGGGGTGGGATGCTCATCATCCTCATTTCCAAGAGGAAATTTACTGGCTGCAATAGGAAGATGCAGCCCTGCTGCACGCCGTTGCTGTGGAAACGGGGTGAGCAGCTAATTAGATTTAATTAACGAAGCAGGAGGGGTGTGTTACAAGCAGATCTGGGCAGGATGCATCACCCGGCCAGCAGGGATGTGGGTGCTGAAGTGATGGTGTTGGCGGGGGGTAAAGGGGTGTGCGCCTCAGTTTCCCTGCCTGCAAGGTCAGGGAGGGGGATATTGGCAGGGCTGGAGTCCCTAAGGATGCTGAGCGCCCCAACACCACCCGTGCATCCCCCCTCCCCAAAAATCACACGCCCCAGGAAAGCATCAGCTCCCCCACCCCCCCACCCCCGGCATCCTCCCTGGGCACAGCCCTTCCAAGAGCATCCCTCCGGCAGGATCCGGCCCTGCCCGCATCCGCGCGTGCCCGTGTGGGCACGGCTCTGCCTCCCTCGCTCCCGGCGCTGCCTCCCTCGCTCCCGGCGCTGCCTCCTGCCCGTGCCTGGGCAGCTCCCGGGGCCGGGGACCCTGGCGCGGACGCAGGCGCACGCACGCAGCCCGCAGCCGCTCTGCGGGAGGGCTTCTGATACATCCCCGTGGTTGAACATTCACACCGAGCCCCAGCGATATAAATAGCTCCTCGCTTTTATTCCCCTCCTCGCTGCATCCCGGCGCAGCGTTCCAGCCCGAGCGGACACCTGGGGATAGAGATAGAGACATAGAGAGAGCATTTTTTTCGATTCCTTGGGCCGCGTGGGACGGACCGACCCCCGGGACCCGCATGCTGCAGATGGTGAGGACTCTGGCGCAGTTCACCATCGCGCTGGAGGACATGCGAGACATCGGGGACGGCGTCGACGCAGCCTTTGCCACCTCCGGGCTCAGCGGGGCGGCCGAGGAGCTGCCGGAGAAGGGCTGCGGCAGCCGCGGTGGGACCGAGGTGATGGGAAAGGGGGTCCCGGGATGGAGCCGGGGGGAGCACTGGTGGGATGCGGGGGTGAGGTGGGGGTGCATGGATGCGTCATGTGGGGACACGTGTGCACCCGGCAGAACCGGCACCTGTGGGGTCTGGGTGCGATTGCCGTGGCAACGGTGCCTCCATCCTCATCCTCAGCTCGCCACCCCCGGGATTCTCCGGATAGCGGGGGGAGGGATGCTCCCACCCGGAGGGGGTGATGGGGGAGCCGGAGCCATCGCTGCCACCACCCCCCCAGTGCTGATTTACACCGCGGAGGCGTCGGCTGGTGGGAAATACCCCGATTCCCATGGTGGCACGGGCTGATCCCAGGGGTGCTGAGCATCTCGGGGGAGGCAGGAGAAGGCCGGGCTGAGGCGGGGGCGTCCCCAGGGAGATGAGGCACCATCAGCCCCACAGCGGAGAGGCTTTGCTGGGATAAGGAATGAGTGGGGCACATCCTGCCTGTGCCCAGGTATCTCTTCACCCTGCTGGGATGGTGCGTTACTCCCAGCTCCTGCTCATCCCAGTGGGAATTTCCCCCCACCGGGATAATACTGGTGCTGTAATGGTGAAAAAAATCTCCTTGCCAACAGTTGTGCCTCATCCTGCATCTCCCCACGGCTGCAAAACCCCAGCTGCTGGTGCAGCGTGTGGTGCTGGGCCTGTTCAGCTCATGGATCTGACCCTTTGCTTCAGTCCTGAGCTGGGATGTCTCCAGAAGAAAACAGGAGCAGCAGGGAACTACAGGCTGTGCGAGGGTTGGGGAAACTGAGGCAGGGTGGGGGGGTCATCTCCCCTCCAGTGAGTGCCCTTCAGTCCATAATTACAACACATTAATCTGGCAGTGAGCATGTTTATAAACCTTCAGGCTGTAACGAAGTGGGGAGGTCGCAGTCAGTGTCCCCGAGGACTCCAGTATCACCATGGTTTCCTGATTCCCTGGAGAGACGTGGTCCCGTCACCAATATCTGGCTCTAGACAACAGTTTCCTCTCTGCTTGGCTAAAAAGACCATCATCAGCTTGGTGGGGAGCAGGGAAACTGAGGCACGGCTCTGTCCTCGAGCACTGAGCAGGATCTGGCCAGGATCCCTCCCCATTGCTCCCTGGGGACCAGCTGGGAGATGGTGGCCTCTATCCACAGTGAGGATGGTTGGGCTGAAACTTCTTCCCGTGGCTGCAGAGCAGCTTCACAGCTCACGTGGTCCCCATGGGGGGGACGCAGCCCCATGTGTCCAGGGGACCCGAGCTCATCCCACAAGGATGGGGAACACAGGGATTTGGTGGCTCCGGCAGCCCCTGGAGCAGCAGCAAACCGGGGGAACCTGGTCCCACGAGCTGTGGAGGCCAGGCTGGACATCTCTGCACCCAGGGCTGTTGGGGTGCCTGAGCACCCAGGACCTTTGCAGGGTCCTTGTCCTCGGGGTCTTCGCGGCATCGCCACATCGACAGCATTCGGGGTGTCCCAGCACACGGGCTTGTCACCATTATCGGGACCCTTTGGGTGTGCCCAGGCTCACTGGGGCACCTCCACACCCAGGGCCTTTAGAGCATCTCCACACCCAAAACATTCCAGGTGTCCCCAGGGATATTGGGGCATCCCTGAACCCCTGCAGTTTGGGGGTGTCCCAGCACCCATGGCCTTTGGGATGTCAACACTGACAGGACACTCTGAGTGTCTCTGGGCCCAGGTCCACCGGAGCATCGCCACACTCATAGCCTTTGAGGTGGCCAAGCACCCAGGACTTTTGGGGTGCCCTTGCATCCAAAACTTGGGGTATGTCTGCACCAAGGGCTTCTGGGTGGTCTCCATACCCTGTACTTTGGAGCATCTTCTTTTCTAGGGCCAGCAGAGGGTCTCTGCACCCAAAACATTTGGGGTGTCTCACATCCAGGGTCTCTGGAGATTCTACACATGCAAAACTTTTGGGGTATCTGTGCACACAGGGCACTTGGAGCATCACTGCAGCAGAAACTTTTGGGATATCTCTGCACCCAGATCCCTTGGACCATCTCTGCACTCAAAACTTTTGGGGTGTCTCTGCACCCAGAATCTCTGGAGCATATCCAAACACAAAACTTTTGGGGTGTCACTGCACCTCTGGATCATTTTTGCACCCAGAACTTTTGGGGCCCAGGGCCCTTGGAGCATGTCACACCCAAAGCTCTTGGTGTGTCTCTGCACTCAGAGCCTTTGGAGCATCTCTGCACCCAAGACTTCTGGGGTGTCTCATACCCAGAGCCTTTGAAGCGTCTCACAGCCAGAACTTTCGGGGTGTCTCTGGACTCAGAGCCTTTGGAACATCGCACACCCAAAACTTTTGGGGTGTCTCACGCCCTGAGCTCTGGAGCATTGGGCCCCCAGGCTGAGCTGCAGCGGGGTGCACACAGGGGGGGTCCCTGAGCCCCATAGCCAAGAAGACCCCAACCCATCTGCTTCTGAAGGCCTGCGGGCCATCCCACACCCCCACCTCTCCGTTCCCCCCCCCACCCCATTAATCCTCCTCACTGGGGCCACAGCCCAGCTCCAGGGTGCCCGGGGTGCCTGGGCGGGAGGCGAATTCCTACGGGTCCGCTCGGAGCGGAGCCGCTGGAGAGCCAGAGGGCTCCGGGACCGACCCATGTAGGGCTGTGAGCTCCAGGGCGGGCTCCTGACGCGGCCGCGGAGGAAACCAGGCGTCTGTGCGCTCGGTGTCATGTACTTCCTAATCCTCCCGGATTCCTCCATCGGGGTGGAGAGGGAGCGGAGGGGAGCTGGACGCCAGCCGGGCTGCTCCGGTGTTCAGCCTCCCCAGCGAGCGCCCGTGCCGGCCCCGGGCCCCAGCACGCAGCTCCCCCGCCCCGTGTCACCCCAAAACACTGGTCTGTCTTTCCCCCCGGGCAGGACATGAGGAAACACGTCATCATGACGCTGCTGGACACGGAGCAGTCCTACGTGGAGTCCTTGCGCACCTTGATGCAGGTAAGGCAGGGCGTGACGCCGCCAACCGCGGCACAGGGTCGCCGTGCTCACCCCGTGACAGAGCCCCGGCTGCGGGTGCTCCAGCAGCACCCACGTGGCACAGGGGTGGATTGGGGTGGCAGGGGGGATGCTGGGGACAGCGGGAGCAGAAGGGGGAGCGCTGTGACAACAGTGTCAGGAACGGGGTGTGGGAGTTACCTCCGTCCCCCAAAGTGAGCCCGTAACATTCCCAGTGCCTTGTCACCTGGCAGGTAACGTGTCCCCAAGTCTCTTCCCGTGCTTGCCTTCCAAAAGCTCTTGCTCAAGTTGCACCCCATATCCTGGGCTGTTGCTGATGGCCCTGCTGTGATGGGGACCCCTGAGATCCCCCGTTCCCACATGCTCCCGTTTCCTGCTCGGTGTCATCACCTGCAGACCTGGGCCAGAGATTTTTCTCAGGCTTTTTTTTGCTGAGCTGGTTCCAACCCCCGGAGCAGCCTGGCCGGAGGGTCCACTCCACATTTCAGATGTTAATGAAGGTGTTTCAGCAGGTTAATGGTGGCCAACGCCCTGGAGAGACGTCACCTGGCCGAGGTGTGGGTTGTCCAACCGCATCCCTGCCTGTGGAAACACCAAACCCTCCGAGCTCTGCCCTGCTCCAGACAAAGCAGTGCCTGTGGGACATCTGCTGGCACGTCCGCGAGGGCATGGGGCACACCATCCCAACTCCCACGGGCTCTTCCCATAAATCCCCTGCAAGGATGCCCCTGTGGTGGACGCAGATGTGCTGCAGGAGGGAAGGACCTTCTGAGGCTGCTGCTAGTGCAGATTTTGGCTTGGAGGGGCGAGAGGACCCTGGCTCTGGAGCTGATTTTTGGGGGAGCTGTACAGGGTTTGGGGTTGGGTGTTGTCCCTGCTGGTCTTGGCATGGGGAGAGTCTGTCCCATGGTCTGTGCCATGCTCTGAGGTGGGACATGAGGCTGCTTGGAGAGGACAGCTCTGCTGGAATCTCCAGTTCCCCACTGGAGGGACTGGTGGCCATGGGTGGGAGCCATGGGGTGTTAGTGCCTGAGCTCCTGTCCACAGGACATGTCCTGACACGGTGCAGCCAGGGGGACCTGGCTTTCTGGGAGGGATCACAGGCCCCCAGGTGTCCCCAGCTCCCTGTCTCAGCTGGGACGAGGTGCTTGCATCCTTGACATGCTTGGTGGCACGTAGCAGGTGCTACGTGGTGGCTGCCAGGGACAAGGGCCTCTTTGGAGCATCATCTTCCAGATGGTGCATGGACAAGCCCTGCCTGCTGTCCCCGTGTGCTGTGGCAAGGGCTGTCTCCATACACTTCTTCTCCATGTGGGAAGCATGGGATACATGGCACAGTCCATCCCAGCTCCTGCTGGAGGTGTTGGCCACAGGAGGGCAGGTGAAGGGAGGTAGGAGCCTCAGGAAGGATTTGTTCCTTCTGACTGGGTCTCCACAAGATACCTGGCTTGAGGAACTTGGTCCTTGGGGGATGACTTCTCCTTTGCTGGCTTGGTTGGAGATGCCCGAAGCCGCTCGAGATGGGTCCTGTCCTCAGTGCTCAGCTCCGTGGTCCTCCCAACATCCTGAGGGGCACCTGCACCCTGTACTGGCCAGACTGAGGAGGTGGCAAGACTTGAGAAGACCTTCCACATCCTGCTGCATCCCTTGCAAATCCATCTCTCCCATTGCAGAGCCACCCACCCAGCCTTACTGAGGACCTGCTTTCTCTGCTGGCCCTGAGTATTGCTCATTGACCATTGTGTGGTGGTCCAGGGCATGATCCAGTGGATGCATCCTGCTGGCTCCAGCCCGTCCTGGCCCCAAACACCCTAAATCCCATCAGGAACACACTGGCATCTGGATCCTGGGGTGGTACTGCCATGATTTCCCAGCTAGGTCAGGCAGATGGAGGTGGCGAAGGCTCATGACAGCAAAGATTTGGAGGCTCTCAAGGCCATGGGACAGAGGGTCCTGTGCTGTGGGGGTTCCTTGCGCAGACCTGTCCCCCTCCCCACGCAGCCATGGGGAGTCAGCGGGTGGGACGGGACCCAGGGAAGCTGGGTTGCCAAACCTGTCTGGTCCTGCTGGCGGGTGCCACAAC
This sequence comes from Atrichornis clamosus, assembly GCA_013400975.1. Taxonomy (NCBI): domain Eukaryota; kingdom Metazoa; phylum Chordata; class Aves; order Passeriformes; family Menuridae; genus Atrichornis; species Atrichornis clamosus. Next base: position 9,344 of record WBMZ01000609.1, on the reverse strand, counting down.
CCAACATCCACTGGAGGAACCCCCTGCTGCACGGTGCCACCCATCCCCGTATTTACATGGGCTGAGAGATCCGTACTGGGTGTGTTGGGAGAGGAAACCCACGGGGACCCCGCTGCCTTTGCTTCCCCCCAGGGTTACATGAAGCCGCTGAAGCAGCCGGAGAATTCCCTGCTCTGTGACCCGTCCCTGGTGGATGAGATCTTCGACCAGATCCCCGAGCTGCTGGAGCACCACGAGCAGTTCCTGGAGCAGATCCACGACTGTGTGCAGAACTGGCACGAGAAGCAGAAAGTGGGCGACCTCCTCGTGCAGTCGGTAGGTCCTGGCAGGGTGGGATCCCCCCGGGAACGCAGGCGTGCCCGCTCCTGGGCACAGCCCCAGAGGAGAGGTTTCGGAGCAGGAGGCAGAGGAGTGATGAAAGGATGGGCCAAACAGGCCTGGGATGGAGAACAGGAGACGATCTCCAGGCCTGCTGTCTGCTTAGCATAAGGGTGGGAGCTGCTGCTCCCAGCTGGCTCTGCAGCTCCGCGTTTCTGCCTCGGGAGCAGGAGCGTCAGGGCTGAGAAATCGAGGTGGGCGGACAACGGGCAAGCCCTCCCTGCACCCACCCAGAGCCAGGATTAACCCTTGGGGCAGCTTCTTCCAGGCTCTCCCAGTACGTCCCTGCTGGATCTAGCCCCTGTTTTTCCCTCCCAGTTCTCCAAGGATGTGCTGGTGAACATCTACTCTGCCTACATCGATAACTTCCTCAACGCCAAGGATGCCGTCAGGATTGCCAAGGAAGCCCGGCCGGCTTTCATGAAGTTCCTGGAGGTGGGTCCTGCTTCCTCTCTCTCCATAGATGCTGGCCAAGATCTAGAACCAGGCAGGATGGGAGTTAACGGGAGTAAATTGGTAATTTATTGCCAGACTGGGAATTTTCCCCCACCTTCGTAGTTCTATTGCAAAGAGGATCGGTTGGGATGAACCGGAATCACTCCAGATGGTGTGAAAAGAAGTCACCCCAAAGCAAGATGGGTGTTGCTCCATGGCTGGTGGGAGGCTGGGTCCCTGCTGAGTCCCTCCTGAGGGGCCCATCCTTGTCCCTCGCGGGTGTTTTGCAGCAAAGCATGCGGGAGAACAAGGAGAAGCAGGCTCTGTCCGACCTGATGATCAAGCCGGTGCAGAGGATCCCGCGGTACGAGCTGCTGGTCAAGGTGGGTGACACAGGGGGTGGCAGTGCCACGCTGGGAGCGGGGCAGGCCACAGCTCCTCCTCAGTCCCACGCAGCCGCAGCTTTCAGGGGTCTCACGTCTCTCCTGCCCCTTTTCCCACCCCTTGACACAAAGTTGGTGTCCCCAGGCGTGCACCTGGCTCTGCCCTCCTGGAGATGGTCCCTCTGAGGACTGTCACCCACCTCCTTCCCCCAGTGCTGTCCCCTCAGCCTTTCTGCTGGACATTGCAGCGTCATTTGGGGACCATGGCCACCCCCTCCGTGCCTCAGTTTCCCTGTGCCAGTGGGGATGAGGCTCACCCTCTCCATGGCTGAGGCTGGTGGGGATGAACTTTCAAAGAACTGTAGAATGGTTTGGATTGGAAGCGACCTTAAAACTCATCCAGTCCCACCCCCTCCATAGGCAGGAATTCTTTCCACTATCCCAGGTTGCTCCAAGCCCCATCCAACCTGGCCTGGAATGCTTCCAGGGATGAATTTTGCATGTGAGGTGATTATGTACTCTCAGGAGCTGGTGGCCTCTTCAGAGGTGGCCAAGACCAGGCTGGTGTTGCCCAAAGCTTCATTCCAGTGCAAAACCTTTCCCACCCCCAGCAGCCAGAGCAGCGCGGGAGGGGCTTGGGCAGGGACGTCGGCGGTGTCCCGGCTCTGCCCGAGGTGACCCCCGGCTCTGTCCCCGCGGCAGGACCTGCTGAAGCACACGCCAGAGGACCACCCCGACCACCCTTTCCTCATCGACGCCCAGCGCAACATCAAGCAGGTGGCCGAGAGGATCAACAAGGGCATGAAGAGCGCGGAGGAGGTGGAGAGGAACGCCCGGATCGTGCAGGAGATCGAGTCCCACATCGAAGGGATGGAGGACGTACGTTTGGGGGCGGGTCTTAGATGGGATCAGTTTTTCCTTCTCCACAAAATATCCTCATTTCTTCTCTTTCCGGGTTGCCCCAGGCTGAGTCACTTGTTTTCTTCTCTGGGTCCTGCTTTCCCCATCATCACTTGGCCTTGATGGGCTTCTGGGGTTTGGCAAGGGGCTGGGGTGCCAGTTCTGGCCTGGGGGACACAGGGGCAGGGATGAAGCCCACCCACAAACCTCCTTGTCCCCACAGCTCCAGGCTCCGCTCCGCAGGTTCCTGCGCCAGGAGATGGTCGTGGAAGTGGTAAGAGCAGGGTCCTTGGGGCCATGGGACCTCACGCTGGATGGGGCAGTGGGAGGCTGCGACTGTGGGTCGCGGGATGCCTGTGTGCCCATGGGAGGCTGCAGATGGATGGGTGGGTGGATGGGGAGATGGAAGCTGCATCCGATCAAGTTCAGATTGAGCGTTAGGAAAAGGTTCTTCCCCCAGAGGATGGTTGGTCACTGGAACAGGCTCCCTAGGGAAGTTCCCACCAAGCCTGCTGGAGCTCCAGGAGTGTCTGGATGGTGTTCCTAGTCACAGAGAGTGAGAGGTCCTGTGAGCAGCAGGGATTCAGACAGGATGATCCCTATGGCTCCCTTCCAACTCAAGCTATTCTATAAGGATGAAAGGATGGATGGATGGATGGATGGACAGATGGAAAGGTTGATGGAAGAATGGGTCAGTGACAGATCAACAGTGACAAGATAAAATTCCCCAAGTACGAGGGAAGATAAGATGGCTTTTGGAGCAGGCAGGAGGCAGGGAGAGCCCACAGCAGCCCCAGTTGCCAGGGAGGCTGGAGGTGGAGACCACAGGGGTCTGGGGAGCCCATGCCTGGTGTTCCCGTGGCCCTGGTGCTTCCCTGTGGGTGGCACCCTGTGGTTTTGCCCACACAGCTGTTGCACCGTGTCCCCTTCCCCACCACGGGGACACAGCTCATCCCACCCCACAGCTTCCCTGTGCCGAGGCAGCGCATGGGGAAACTGAGGCAGGGACCCCTCCCAGCACTGGCACAGAGTGGGGGGGTGGTCGTTGACCCCCTGGTGTCTCCCACTGCTCCACAGAAGGCGGTGGGCGGGAAGAAGGATCGCTCCTTCTTCCTCTTCACGGACCTGCTGGTGTGCACCACGTTGAAGCGCAAGTCGGGCTCGCTCCGCCGCAGCTCCATGAGCCTGTGAGTACCAGCAGCAGCCCCTGGGTGTCCCTGCCAGCTGGCCTGGCTTTAGGGGCTGTGGGTGTGGGTGCAGCTCAGCCACCACCCCCACCCCCCAGGTACACGGCAGCCAGTGTGATCGACACCGCCAGCAAGTACAAACTGCTCTGGAAGCTGCCCCTGGAGGACGTGGACATTGTCAAAGGTCTGTCACTGCCCGCTGGAGTGTCCCATCCCACTCCAAGCCCTGTCCCTCCCCCCAGCTGGTGGTGCCAGGGAGGAACGGGTTAATGCCGTGCCTGTGTCTCCACGCAGGTGCCTCGCAAGCCACCAACAGGGAGAGCATCCAGAAAAGCATCAGCCGCCTGGATGAAGACCTCAGCACGCTGGGGCAAGTCAGCAAGCTGTCAGAGACCCTCAGCTTCCCCCACCAGGTATGGGGATGGCGGCCCTGGAGCTGCCCCTGGTTGGACACGTTCCCAGTGGGACCACCCGGGATGTCCTCAGAGAGAGGGGAGAACCTGTGGAAGGGCTGGTGGCCATGAGTGTCCAACCCCAAAGCCACAGAGAGGACTGGGGCAGCTTCTGAAGGGATGTCCAGGGTCAGCATCATGTGGTGGCCCTGGTGCTGCCCCTGTCCAGACACCTTCCCCAGGGAACCAACGCCCTTGGTGGAAAGGAGGGCCTGTGGAAGAGCTGGTGGCCTTTAATGTCCTCTGAGAGCCCAGATGCCACCAGCCCCAAAGCCACAATGGTATTGGGGCGGCCTCTGAAGGATGCCAGGGGACGGACAGGGGATTATCAGGCATGTGGCTGGTGGTGGCCCATCCCTGAGAGCTGAAGCGTTGTCCCTGTCCCCAGAGTCTGGATGACGTGATCAAGGACCTGATGGCCGCCATCCACCGGGAGCTGTCGGAGAAGCAATCCCTGTCCTTCAGCACGGCCTTCCCCCCCAACAAGGTGGAGCTCAGCACCACCAAAGCTGACGGCACCGAGTCCTTCATCTTCGAGTTCCCCAACCCTGACGCCCGACTCGGCTTCGAGCAAGCCTTCGAGGATGCCAAGAAAAAGCTGGGTAACACCAGGGATGGGGGAGGTGGACGTGCTGGTGGCCTTGGCATCACCTCCCACCCCGCTTTGGTGAACCCCTTTCCTCCCTCACTTCTTCATCCTGCAATTTGATTTTTCCCAGCTTCCAGCAAAAACTGCCTGGACCCGGAGTTCCTCAAAGCCATCCCCATCATGAAGACGCGGAGCGGGATGCAGGTACTCAGAGGCTGGGTTCAGGCATCCCACAGGAGCTGTGCTCCTCTCCATCCTGGTGGGCTTGTTGCCAGCTGCTGAGAGCTCCTGCACCACTCCTGAATAACCCAACTCCTCCCATCTTTTGCTCCCTTGCAGTTCTCCTGTGCTTCTCCCAGCCACGGCAGCCCGGAAAGCTCGCACGAGGTGTGGGTTTGCAACAGCGACGGCTACGTGGGGCAGGTTTGTTTGCTGAGCATCCGCAAGGAGCCCACGGTGGAGGCCTGCATCGCCGTCTGCTCCGCCAGGATCCTGTGCATCGCCTCGGTGCCGGGCCTCAAGCGCCCCTATAGGTAGGACCCTGCCCCGGCCCCGCGGAGCCGGCGGGCGCAGGGCGGTGCTGGAGCTGCTTCTCTCCCCTCCGTCCCCCGGTCGCGGCAGGGAGCGCGCGGAGCCGCTGGGCAGCCCCTCCTCGGAGCTGGGGCCGGCGCCGCCGGAGGACGCGGGGCCGCAGCCGTGCCTGCACATCTCCATCTCGGGCTCGTCGCTGGAGCTCTCGGAGCCGGTGGACGGCGGCAACAGGGAGCTGGTGCCCTTTGACAGCGATGACACGGATGACGAGTCCTCGCCCAGTCCCTCCGGGACGCTGCAGAGCCAAGCCAGCCACTCCACCATCTCCTCCAGCTTCGGCAGTGAGTCCTCCCCAGCCCCTGCTTAGTGAAAAATCCACTTTTTAGCCCCTGAATTGTGGGCAGCTCCACTGTTTTGGCCTCTCTGCCTTGCATTCCTCTGGGGAATCGGCAGGTGGAGGCTTTTGAGCCAGGGAAGTCTGGGAAAAGAGATGTTGAGGGGCATCAGCCCAACACTGTGGTCCTGGGATGGGGCTGGTGGCTTTGGGTAAAACCAGATGGATTTTGGGGCTGAGCATCCCTACACCCACCCCTGGGCTTGACATCCTGATCGAAGGGACCCCTGGTCTCTTCCCCATGATTTTGGGTGGTTGTGGTCTGACCCACTCCTTCCTCCTCCACCTCCTCCTCCTCCTCCTCCTCGTCCTCCTCACAGATGAAGAGATCCCGAGCTGCAAGGAGCCAACGGTGGAGACGACAAGCTCAGAGGAAGAGCAGGAGCCCGGCTTCATGCCCATCGCTGGCACCTACGGGCAGAGCCGGCACGGGGAGAGCCCCACGGACGGGCGAGCCCTGCGCCGCTCCAGCCGCGGCTCCTTCACCCGCGGCAGCCTCGAGGACCTCCTCAGCCTTGACCCTGAAGCCCACCAGAGCTCCATGTGGTTGGGCACCGAGGATGGCTGGTATGTCCCCAGGATGGGGGGATGCGTGCGTGGGGTGGACCCCAGTCCCTCAAGCTCTGCTCTCCTCCTGCAGCATCCACGTGTACCAGTCCTCGGACAACATCCGTAACAGGAAGAACAGCATGAAGATGCAGCACGCCGCCGCCGTCATGTGCATCCTGTAAGTGGGGAAGGGGCATTTTCAGCTCCGGGGTGGCCGTAGCAGGGGGGTGTGGAGTGGCTGAGCGGGCTCTGCAGCTGTCAAAGGTGGTTTGTCCCCGCAGGTACCTGGATAACCAGGTTTTTGTGTCCTTGGCCAACGGGGAGCTCGTGGTGTACCAGCGGGAAGCAGGTGAGGCCGCACTGGGGACATCAAAAGACACTGGTGGGGTTAAATGTAGCCCCAAAGTGGTGCCTTGGGCAACCCCCTGGGGAGGGACGCTCAGGGTGCTCGTGGCTTTCCTGCTGCCTTGGAAAGGGACATCCCTGGAGGGGATGCTGGAGACACCAAAATCAGAGGCAGGTGGAGGGGTGCATCCTTCTGGTCCCTGCCTGCTGCTGGAAGCCCATGGTGACATCAGTTTGTGTCGCCTCTAAGGGGTGACCTGAACAGAGCTGTCTCCAGCCACCACACCCCATTGTCCGGATCAAGTTGGACTTTTTTTGGGAACACTTTAACTACCCACCCAACTCTCCCCTCCCTTGCAGGCCACTTCTGGGACCCCCAGAACTCCAAGTCCCTGTCCCTGGGCTCACCAGGGAGCCCCATCACCAAGATGGTGGCGGTGGCAGGGAAGCTGTGGTGCGGCTGCCAAAACCGAGTCATCGTCCTCAGCACCACCACGCTGGCACAGGAGGTACCGTGGGCGAGGGCGGGAGGCCGCGGGGGCCGCCGTGGGCGTCACGGTGGTGTCACCATGGTGTCACGGTGTCATCGCTGTGGCATCGCTGTGGCTCTGTCCCCCGCAGCACACGCTCCAGGTGGGACAGGACGGCGGGCGCAGCGTCACCTGCATGGTGAGCGCGGGCACCGGCGTGTGGGTGGCCCTGCAGGGCAGCGCCCAGGTCCGGCTTTACCACGCCACCAGCTACGAGCAGCTGGCCGAGGCAGACATCACCCCCCCGGTGCACAAGATGCTTGCTGGTAAGTCCCACCCAGGACACGTCCCCAGTGGGTGCCCATCGCCGGCTCCGGGGGTGCCAGTGCCCCTCGTCTGCCTGGAAAATGCCCTGCGGTGTCCAGTGCTGGGAAATACAGGAGCTCCCTGCATCCTGTCTCTAGGGAAGGAAATGCGAGTCCTTGTGCTTGTGTTAGGCAGCTGTGTAATCCCACATGGAAATAGGGCAGCCCCTGGCAAATGGATAATCCCATGTTGAAATTGGGCAGTAATCCCATGGTCATAGAATCATGGAATTCCAGAACGGTTTGGATTGGAAGGGATCTTAAATTCCAACCCCCTGCTGTGGGCAGGGACACCTCCCACTATCCCAGGTTGCTCCAAGTCCTTTCTAACCTGGCCTCGGACACTTCCAGGGATCCAGGGGCAGCCACAGCTGCTCTGGGCACCCTGTGCCAGGGCCTCCCCACCCTCACAGCCAAGAATTCCTTCCCAATATCCCATCTAACCCTGCTTTCTGGCAGTGGGAAGCCATTCCCCGTTGTCCTATCAGCCCAATCTGATGGCACCAGCCAGGGGGGTTGTGGGCTCCCCTCCCCACGTCCCGTGTGCCACAGAAGCCCCCTGGGAATGGAGACGTGTGGGGTGGTGGGGTTCCCAGCAGGGTAGGACGCTGATGGTTGGGATGCTCGGCAGGCTCGGATGCCATTATCCGGCAGCACAAGGCCGCCTGCCTGCGGATCACGGCTCTCCTGGTGTGCAAGGACTTGCTGTGGATCGGGACCAGCGCCGGCGTGGTGCTGACCCTCTCTGTCTCGGCCAAGGCAGCCCCCACGCTGGTGGGGCTCTCCCAGGGTCACACCGGCCATGTCCGCTTCCTCACGGCCATCGAGCTGCCCGACGGCTTCGACGTCCTCTTCCCGCTGCCGAGGGACACGGGTAGGGGGGGTGACTGGCGTGTCCCCGGTGCGGCGCGTTTCAGGGGCAGTGGATGGTTTCTGTGGGGCTGGGAATGCTGTTCTGCCGGTGGATGACCTGGAGGAGCCTTGAAACGCTGTTGGAGTCCCCCTTCCATCCTTGCCTTGTTAAAATCCAAGGGGGAAAAATTGGCAGGGGAAGGTGGGGGAAATTGGGTGCTAAACTGCCCTCCACTAGCATGAGCAATCCCAGATTTCCCAGGGAAACCCAAATTCCCATGGGGAAAAGCTACAGGAAAGCCCTGTGCAGAGTGTTACTCACCCCAGCTCTGAGGCCTGGGTGAGATGGGGAGAAGAAGGAGATGGGATGGGGGCTAGTAATTTTAAAGGGAGGAGCTAATATGGGTTGGAGGGGCTAATTTGGGGTGGGAGGGGCTGTTGGGGGAGGGAGGAGTTTTTTGGGGCCAAGATGTGGTACCTGGGTAAGTGCTGGTGGGAGGATGCTAGTGGGATGATGGTGGGATGCTTGGTGGGGTGATGGTGGTGGGATGATGGCGAGATGGTGCTGGTGGGATGATGGTGGTGGGATGATGCTGGGATGCTTTGCTGGGTGATGTTGGTGGGATGATGCTGATGGGATGCTTGGTGGGATGATGTCGGTGGGATACTGCTGGGATGCTGCTGCTGAGCTGCTGCTTGTGGGGACCAGTGGAGCTGTGGGGCGACATGTGACAGCACACTGGGGTTCTGCACTTGGCAGGGGCTGAGAAGCCGAGTGAGGCTGAGAAACGAGACCCATCTCGCCCCCGTGCCCCCGCCCTGGCCCTCTCCAAGCCCAAGATGCTGGTGATCAGTGGGGGGGACGGCTACGAGGATTTCCGGCTGACCAGCAGCAGCGAGACCGTGGGCCGGGACGACAGCACCAACCACCTCCTCCTCTGGAGAGCGTGACCAGCCACGGCCCCCTGGGCCGCCCCGGCGAGGAAGGGGGCTGCTGGCCCCCTGTGTGCAGAGTGGGGGTCCCGGCCCCCTCCCCACCGCCCCCCGCCCCAGCACCTCTCATCTCCAACCCGGCTGCTCTCTGTGTGCTCGGGGTTGGGGGGATGAGCCCCGGTCCCCCCGCCGTCCCCCCGGCCGCCGCACTGGACTCGGGGGGGGACACACACCGCTTTGGGGGCGTCGAGAAGGTGGGGAGGGGGGATGTGTTTGCTTGGGGAGGCGCTGCCAAGGAGGAAGACGGTACCGAGCATCCCTGGGGAGCGGCCGGAGGATGCCGACCAGCCAGGAACCTGCCTTGCTCTCCGGTTTTGTGTGTGCCTGCTTCACGGGGCGGGGGGGCGCGGCTCTGTCCCCCCCCGGCCCTCGGGACCCCCGGCCACGCCGCGGGACCACCCCAGGGACAATCTGCCCACGGTGTCCCCCCCGGCCCGGGCCTCCCGCTAACCCGCTCGCTCCATCGCCAGCACCCAGATAGCTCTGTTCGTTTGTTCGTTTGTTTTAAATATATATATATA